>VZTD01000490.1:334830-566085 GCA_013397725.1 Rhagologus leucostigma
TAGGATGAGTAAGTATGAGATATATGCTCAAAAGTATGCTGGGTTTTTTGTTTCCATATGAAAAAAACAGATGCATTTTTGGTTGATAAACTAAGACAATGTTCTGCCTTATTTTAATTACGGTTTAGACATCATTAGTTACAGAGATGTGGTAAAAGCCACAGTGGGAGTGCGTGCATTGCCAACTGCAAATTTAAAATTTAAAATTTAAAAATGCCTTAAAATACAGTTTGGCATTCCAAAAACTTTCACTTTGGTAAGCTCACGGAAAAAAAAGATTTGTTAGAGAACCTGCATAGAACTTGCCAATTTGAATGACAGGGAAATCACAGTAATCCTGCCTGAACTCTATATCCCATGTCATTACCTAACTCAATTCCCTACAGACACAGGATGTTCAAAGCAGGCTTTTGCCCAACTGCACCTCTCAAGACTAGAAGCCAGTCTTTTGAAACACTGAAGCAGGAGAAACACAGTCACTTGAACAGAAAACATCTTACTTTTCTCCAGTGACAGACTGTAGCCCTTCAAGAAGGCTATAAACATTAATACCACAATAAATAACAAAAAAAGATATGATGTGATGCAAAAGTTGCAGGAATACCTATGGTGTGAGAACTCAGAAGAACTCACCTCATAGGTCTCAAGGCGATCAAGGTAAGTTAACAGCTTCAGCCTGCTACGGCAGAGCTCCTTCTGTTCCAGTGTCAGCCTGTGTTCAGAACAGGAATTTTCATGTTTGCCATTAATATTTTACGTCACATGCATATGAAGACAAAGATTACACATTTTAATGACTTTGTGCACTGGGTGTATCAAGAAATCAAGTAAACCGAGAACTTTGACACAATATAATGCCAACTAAAATTTAAACCACTTTTCTATTAGGAATAATATATATGAGAGTAATTATGTTCTTGCAACTGTATAGTTAATTATAAATCTATAATTCTGAATAAAAGATGGCCTAACACATCATTTACTTTGAGAAGTTTACTGATAATAGCAGTTCTTGACGCTTCTTGGCCTCTTTTTCCTTTCTAGTATCCATTTCCTCATCCTGTGACAAAAAGTCTTCATAGGGAATTTCGATGTCTGCCTCCCCCGGTAGGATGAATCTGGAAGACAAAACCAACAATGAAGATTAAAAAAAAAAGGTGAACTAAATTTTGAAGAGACATCTTAAAACAGCTTTTCGCCTATGTTTTGACAAAAAAATCTACACATTTATAGAAAAATACTGAGTTTTTGTGCTGTAAACAAGCAGGGACTCATCCCAAGCCAACAAGAGACATCAACTCATTTCCACTCCCTCCCTACAACAAACCAAAACCAAACTCGGTAAGAGTTTCTAAATTCCACAGCTAGCAGTGGGACTGGCAGCAGCTCTCCAGCACACAATGGCAACAGATGACTACACAAAGAAAGAACAGCCTCTTTCTATTTCTACCACCAGGAACTGAACACTGAGAATTGTCTCTACTGTGTCTTGCTTGTTTGATCAATGTAATTAAGACATACAACAAAACACATTTACAGGGTTAGTTGCAGCTTCCAGAAGCAGCAAGAGAAACAGATTCTCATAGTAAAATAGTGACATCATAAATTCCCTCTGATGAAGAAATTGCAGTGCATATATTTACAATGAACACTATATTTTATATACATAGAGGAAAAATGTATAGGTACTTTGTGGACCTCTAGAGAATAATCTGTGTCAAAGCATGACCTTTCTTTACGTCTTTATTAAGGCAAAAGCTTCTTAATATTTTCACTACTGGTTCAGACAAAAAAAATTTTACCAAATTACTAGAACATATTTTATACGCCATTCTTTTAAAAGAAAACAAACAAAAAAATACTCTTCCCAAACCTGCCAGCATCTTCTCCTTTTCCTATGGCCACAAGAGCCTCCAAGTCTGTGCCTTTCAAGCCATACTGAAGCAGCTTCTTAGCAGCATCTGCATTTTCTGGAACTCTTTCCAAGCACTCATGAAGAACCCATGCACGTTTCTTGATTTTGCTCTGTCCGAGAACAAGAGCACAGACACAATGTTACATGGTCCAATTCAAAGCAATGGAACCAGAGATTAGGTTAAAGTCTCCTGATGTATTTCTTCCACTTAAGAAAACATCGAGTTCCTTTGATGACTGACAGTGCAAACCAACAAAACAGATGAGAATACAATAAACAGAATTCCCTCAGAGTATATGTGGCAGAAAAGGGCACAGAAATACCAAATGATTTAGCAGAACTTCCACAACAACTGGAACAGAAGTTATTATTTGTACTTTCTAATTAATATTACTCCTCTTTACACTAAATAAAATGTGATGGTTTAGGGGTAAAATACAGGTTTTATAAACCAAGTGTATGTATTCCACAATAGCACTATAGCAATTTTCAATACCATCCTCTTCACATGCCAGTAGGATTCTGTGACAGAAAAGGCACCAGAATTACAAAATGTATTTTGCCTTATCTGCTGATCTTTGGTTGACATTACAGATCACATACAGAACGGCTAAATTTTGACATTCAGTCAGCATCTGACTTGAAAAAATACCCAGGTTATATTTCTCTTGATCTCTTGGAATACTTTAGCCTATACCAACATACTTACACTACTATATATACACTAATATAGCTATATACCTATATTACTAATACTATACCACACCTACTATACTAATACTAAACTATACACTACTATACTAATACTATATCTATACTAGTACTTTACCACAACCATGAGGTTGTACAATTTCGACACCACTTGTCTGACGAGTTAGAAGTCTTTCTTCCAAGCCAAAAAAAACCCATGTTGAATTCTACTGAAAAGCTCAATTACAGTTACCAGAGTTCACTGTAAATTTTGGTATTTAAACTTTGCTATATAGCTATGGCTATCAACTTCACCTTCCCAATTTCTTTTCTAAAATAATTGGAAGTTTAAACACTTGGTATTTCCAATTTTTATTCTTCATTTGCCAGGCAATAATCTACTGCTGCATGTGGGGGAAGAGATGACACACAGAAAGTGTGTTGTTATTAACAGAATTTAGAAGATATTCCAAAACGAAGATTTTCATTAACTGCCAAGGTTTCTAGTTAAGGCCTTCAGCTAAATTGCTCTCTTACACATGATATGAAATGGAATCTGCAGGACAATTCTTCAAACTGCCATCAAGTTACATTGCATAAATTAGAACACAAATGAGAATTCCATTTCTATAAAGATAACACAGTCATTCTGATAAGAAAGCCTAAAAAAAAAAAATCACAAAACACAAACTTACCAAGTAGTCTTGAATTGAAGCGACATTAACAGCCGACTTCCTCCACTGTCTTTGGTACACAAGATCAGAATCAAGGCCATATGTTTGAGCCAAAGACAAAGCTTCCCCATATTCTTCATTATCAATCTAAAAAGCAAACACATGAAAATGAAAGGCATCTGATTTCCATATTAAACAAACAATTTTTAATTCTTTGTGTTGAAAGAGGTAGTGGGATAATGACTGATGCATAAGCAGGTAGGAAAGAGACTGGTTCAAGACACAGATGAGTAAGACTCACATCTGATGACCACCTCTAGAAAATCAGAGATTTTCTCCTCAAATAAAAGGTAAATGTTATTTAGGTAACATCATATTAGTTACACATCATATTTAGTCTGACATCAGCATTCCCTGGGAACTGTAACACTTAAAGAGTGGGCTGGTTTACCACCAGAACAACTGGAATGGCCTACACAAAGTAGTCTGTCCAAGAGCCCTAAAAACGAAGCAGTATCCGTTTGGTAAGAATTGAGTCACAGGCCTAATTTGTACATATATCTGAAAAAACATGCAAAACATTCACATCAGACTGTAAGTTAACCCACTCCTGAGCCAACAAGAAGTTAAACTGATTTCATTCAATATATTTGCCAAGTCTTTCACTATGTGCAAACACATGAGTATATGCCCAAGTGTAGCCAAGTCAATGATGCACAGTGTCTCCCACTGAAATCATCATCTCATTTCAGTTATTATAACACTAGTTTTAAATAAGGATCCTTTCGATTAGGTGACACAGCACACTGTCAGTTAAGACACTCGCAGAAATATGTGCCTAAATCCTTTGTTTAATACAGGAGGAATTAAAAGAAAAATGAAAAGCTCTTTCTAAATAAAGCTATTAAGAGAGATGAGACCTTTCCTTCCAGACTTACTTTTCTCTGGTACAGTTCCTCTGGAGTTGTGGATCTCAAGCTGACAAGGCGGAAATTCTTTGTAATAGTACGTGGTCGTTTCCGTGGAGGAGCAAATCGTTCCATTTCTGTCACAAAGTACAGGCCTTGCTTTAGGTAGCTGAAGTATCTGTCCTTTGCAGAAGTTTCATCATCCGAGTCAGAGTCGTCTTCTCCCTCATCTTCATCACCAGGCCTGCTCTCCAAGCGCAGTCTTTTTGGAACAAGTTTTATCTCACACTGCACAGAAAACACGAACAGGAAACATCCACCTAGTACACCTAAACTAGTTTGGTAAGAACTGAGTACATCTCCACTTCCAGTACTTTGAATTTCAGAATCAACACCCTTCCTCTCCTTCTCCTTTAAACCCTTTATTTCTCAGTTTGCTTAACCTGCTCCACAAACCTTGACTGCATCTGTCTCCTGGATCTGAGGCTTCATCCCTCACCTACTGAAGTGAAGGTTTCATAGTAACCTGCCATTACACTAAACCTCCTGCACTAGCCCAGACAGGCCAGAACAGTGGAGACATCTTCCCACACTTTTCTATAGCTTACTGCAGCATACCAGGAGTATTTTCAACTCTTAGCTATTCAAAGCAAGGTTTTCTGTTTAATGCAATCTCAGACTACATCCTTAGACTGTAGTATGCCAGTCACAGGCTGTATATATTATTTCCAGAATAATAAAACTTTCCAAAAACACACACACAAGCTTTGGTGTGTACTGAGATTTTCTGATTCTAATATTAAACTTATGATTAAGATGTTTAAGACCTATTTCAATATAAGCTTTAGAAAAGAGTAGTTTTCTCAGTTTTAGAGAAAATTACTGATTAATTTTATTATATTCTACTCCATTCCGGAATCCTACTAAAAATAAACAAAAAATGTATCTCTTACATGGCTCTGCCTTAATTGTGTTCCTCCTGTCTAATTGAAATGTGTTCACTCTCTCTTATTTCAAAGTGGAAGAGGGATGGTTGCAGCGTTCTTCAGATGCACTAACATACAAGTCAAGGCTACTGTCAACACATATTCTTTTCTGTTCCAAGTCTCCTCCCATTGAGACTCAACCTTCCAGGAGTTTTGCTTCTACTCTCCACAAATTATTTATTGTTTTATCAAGTTTATCCTAGAACAGTTAAGCTGCAGCAAGTTCGGAATTTCCCTGCAACACCTATCTACAGACAGGAATCACTTTTGCTGTTAGTAATAATTTCTTCTATTTTAACATCCACTCCACCTTAGGATCACATATAAAAAAGCAAATTGTTGTACCACATTCCAAAAGGATAACGTGCTTGTGCACATTCCTTACCTCCAGACTTAGAAATCCTCCATCATGAGCCGAAGTGACCTGAGGAGAACTCTCAAACCATTCACAGGCCTTTCCCAGCAAGTTTCTTAATGTCTTGACTGATGACACAGTCAATGCACCAGAGCAGCGAGCGAGGATGACAGAATTATCTGCCCACCAATTTACATCTATCAATGGGTAATAGGATTCTTTATCTAAAATAAGAATCCACCATATAAAGAAAGATAATGTTAAACCTCAGGTAAGAACAGAAGAGACTTCCATTATGAAGAAATATGGTCTAATTTAACAAGTATTTATTGTTATATTTGCAACGTTGGTTCACTAAGTTTGTATTTTCTATCAATTATATTTTACTAAACCATTTTTGTATTAAATAAAGCTGTTGAGAACAAAAGAAAAGTCACTTAATTACAAATAAATATAAATTATTTGGAAAAAAATTCACAGTAAACTGATTTAGTTGCACAAAAAGTGACAGATTTTTGATGTTTACTAGGCCATCCTCAACATCACAATAAACCTAATACTAATGAAAATCAGAAAAGGCTACACTGCCTTTGAGAATAAGTAAATATATGAACACATTTCAAGAGGAGATTGTTAGGAATATTAAACTAAAAAACCAAATATACAAAAGTCTCTAGGACTGACGATGGAACCTGTGGCATTTCCAAGACTGTCACAATTATATTAACTGGGTGTTGGGATAAAATGGTCATCGGAGTGGGCTCATTTTGCTCCCTACACATCACTTTCCACTCCTCTGATGAAAACAATCTTTTCCCAAAGACCAGTAAGAAACAGGTCAGATTATCACTTTTTTACTCATGCTTATTCAGCAGCCCACCTATGAAGGTCAGATGAATTAACCCAAAGACAGAATCACCAAGAAAAATAGTACAAAGAAACAGGAATCTTTTAATAATATAGATGTATACAAGCAGCAGCAAATGGATCATGGAATAGCTATTGATCTCTGTACTGTTGGAACAACCATGCAATAACCAGGTACTAAATGGCTGCACAGATTAGCCAGATTTTTCGGAAAACAATACAGACTGATGAGGCAAATCCAGTCAGAGAAAATTATTTTAGAATGGTTTTTAGAATTTTAAACCAGTATCTTTAAATTATAGTAGCTTTCGAGATTTATCAGACATTCACAGAAAGAAAAACTGAAATCCTGTGCTAACTGAAATATCAACTTCTTTATGGCTATAAAAGCCTTCTTAAGAGAGAATCTGAAAAAAAACTACTGTGACACTCATTTAGGTCTGCCATGCTACAAATTCAAATCATACAATTCTGGCAACCTGACTGAGATCTAATTAAGCCATTTCAGTCTTGAAATATTTGCATTACTATTTTTAACTACACAGTGATATAAAATAATAATCTAACTGTACTGCATACCTTTTATTTTCTTTCTTTTTTCACTAGAGAGTCTCCAGTCTGGGTTAAGCTCATCATAGCCTGGCTAAAAAAAAAAAAAAAANNNAAATTATATCCAAGTAAATCTTTGTAACACAGAAACCGTTTATTTACTCTGTTGCTGACCCATTCATTTTTCAATTAAACTGCTCCCTGTAAACTCAAACTCTTCTCAAGCATAAACATACAACTGCTGTAATGCCATTGAACTTTTCTACAGACAATTAAAAAAAAAAAACACGAGACATGGCCTGACCAGCTTGAAGCAGTAATCATACTCTAAAGACTTCTGAAAAAAAGGTTCTCCAGCAATCAAAAGCCAAGTGTTTGCTTTTCATGTCTATACATAGGACTGCAGGCACATAAAATAATCTCCAAGAGTCTGTGTAGTGGTCTTGTGCGACAGTCTAGTACAGTTCTGTAAGTATTTTCCCCAGGTATTTTCAGAATTATAAAGCCCCTTTCAAGACTAGTGCAAGAAAAGAAGCAGCATTATTAATTGATGCACTGCAAGGTTCAGAATTATGTTGCAGTGCTGTTTTAAACATGATTTAGAAGTGACAGAAATCCTGCCCCCAAGTGCAATGCAGTGGAAGTACAGGTAGCTGAAATAACCAAAGCACATTTGCGTCACGCAGAAGGTGTTTTTCAGACTTGATTTTTCAGTAGAAGGAGAAGAGTCTATTAATTAAAAGTAAACATGACGCCCCTCTAAGTTAATTTAACAAATATGTTTGGTTGACAATTACATTGGAATCACACATATTACTATTTTCATATTATGAAAATACACATTATACTTGGACACCAGTTTCACCTACAAAAAAAAATTTTGAGAACAGTAAAGTACTGAATATTCCTTTAGATCACCCTCACTGAATTATAAAATCCCGAATGCTCCTTCAGGATACATTTTCATTATTTCTAAAAAGGAAGAAAAAATACAGCACACTGTAAGCATCCTTGAGCAAAATCTGTCTGAAGTGTATATTAAAAATAGAGATAAACAGATATGCATATATACACACACAACACTTATCCCAACACTAGAGCAGAATTTCTTTGAGGTTTCTTTGCTTGTTTAAGTCGCTGATTAAAAATGCTTTTCTAAATAAGCTTGAAATTACATTTCGATCCCATTTGTTTAACCTGTTTGGAACTGATGTTGGTTCATTTCTTGTAGGTTTAGAACATAACACACAGTACTTCAAGTGAAAAGCTTTTCTGTATCTATTAGTCAAGAAATTAATGGGAGGAAAATCAGAATACTTCACATACTAGTGTGCATCGTTTCAGATTTCTCACTTTTCAAAATGTAGTTCCTCATTAAAATAAAGTTTTATCTTTACCCAGAAAGTATACTAGCTATATGGAATTTCCTTTGAAAACTAATTAGCTTTCAATTCCCAGTGTTTAAATTCACACAAGTCACATAAAAGTTTGCCAGTGTCCGAGCAATTCTGAAGTTCCCTTAGTTAGTTTTGCAAACAAATTGGACTTAACAGGAAATTGATTAAGAAAATATTCTAGAGTGTCATCTGGAACAAGGTAAGGTAAATTTTGAGAGAGGAATAGGAGAATACATTAGACATCCAGCAGAATTTGGGTTCAACCACGGAAACAAATCTAACGATGTTAGTCTCTACTTGTCTTCTATAACGGCATTCCAGTCTAACGGCACTGTAGTCTAATTCTAACAGTGTTACCTGCTTGGCACCAAAATGCCTCATGAAAAATTCACTGCACATAATTGGTTCTTTTTCTTAATTTTTCAAGTTTACAGTTTATCGGTAAAAAAGGTTAGTACAAAAGTAAGTACAGGCTCTTGAAAAACATGGAGTTCACTGAGAAGTTAGTATGTAGCTAATGCACGGTTATCTGAACTCCTCTCATCTCCTACAAAAACACATTTCCAGAGGAGTAAGATATGCAAGTCAAGTTTCTGAACATGTACATTCTTCTTACCTGAGCAGTTTGGTCCCATTCTCCTTGTTGTCTGAGAGATGGAATAGACCAGATCGTCAGTTTTCCTGAGAAATGAATAGCTGCCAAAAGAGCTCCATCAGGAGAAAGATTCATCTTGAAAACACCATCCTGCCAAACATGATATCCAGGCAAATAAATAAACACACACAAAATAAAAATATACACCAAGAAATACCCAAAAAAATTCCTCCAAATATGTATGTTTTTTTCTATTTTAGGGAAAAAAATTGTACAATCTTCCACTCTGAAAGGTTAATATGCCTTAAATTAAAAACAAACAAAAACACCCTTATTCTAAAAGAAAAAAGATAAGAGATCAATTGTGGCATGGAAGAGTAAAACAACCTGCATAAAGGAAGAACACTATCTCAGCACGAACAAATCTTTAGGAATGTGAACTTCTGTATCACGTTGTTATACAGCAAATAAAACCTGGAAGTGCAGCATTCCTAGGAGAACGCCCTGACAGCAATGCAGAGCTACTTGGGAAGGAAAACTGAAGGTTGTGCTTTGTACAGAAAAAACATTCAGCAGCCTCAGTTTTCTACTATCCTGACTCTCTGGTCCACCCAAGGAAGACTATTATCAAATCACAGTTTAGTACAGGTCCTCCTCCCTGGGAGCAAACTTCTGGGTGGGCATTATTACAAATCAAATTCTTAAATTAAAGAAAAAAAAAAGGGATACAAGAAATACAGACATTAAGAGATCTTGGAGGAGCAAACTCTTTGTTTCAGGACACTGAATCAGAATTTAAGAATCTCTTGAGAGACAACAGACCAAGTAGTAACATAGCAAATATCAGATTAGTCCATACAGATAAAATAATTCAAGATTTCTAAGTTAATTTCATTAAGGCTACAAAAATTCTCCTGGATTAAGTTAAGTTTTCCTTAAGCTCTGGATACTTAAGAGGCAAAACATACTTTTAACAAAATACTTTCTTAAGGATTCGCGAAATCCCGCACATTTACAACTGGATCTGTACGCTATTTCCACAAGACCCTCTAAATGCACACTTAAATTTTAAAGTCAAATTTAGTGCCACTGGCAATGAATGACAATTTCTGAAAAAACATTTTATATTTATTCACCCCTCTCCCAACAAAATTCTACGTTTTCAGAAAGACCATTCAGTTCTTAAAGTGTCTAGTCTTCCCTGACAGACAGCAAGATGCAGATTCCCAAAAATTACATTGTTCATAAAATTCCATTTTGTTACTTCACTTCTAAAAATTTTCTAAAAATTTTCAGAAAAGACCCCAACATAAATGAAGCACAGAAAGGTTAGTTGACATCCGTCAATTAGGAAGGTTTAATGGCGTTTCTACAGAACATTAGTGGTAGGTATTATCTGAAGATAAAAATATTCTTTTCAGGTCAGTATGTTTGTTTGGACTTGGGGTTTTTTTAATCATTATTTTTATTTTATTTCTTAGGCTTTTTAAAGTTCTAGGTATGCCACAGAAACAAGACAATCAAGAAATCCACTCACTGTCATACAGTGGTTTGCAGCTATTGAGAGCACTCCTTAAATCCATGCCTAAAATGTGTTTTTAATTGAAAAGGAGAGCATTAAGGGTTCTTTTTAAGACCATTAAGAATTACTTATATTAGAAAATAGTCATATTCTCTGACTATATTCTTAAGCAGCTGAAGTAGCGCACTTTCAACTGTAGTTTGCCCAGGAATTGTACATGCCTTCTAATGGCAATTCTCTCTTTACAAATCAATTTGCATGCACAAAGGACAAATAACAAAAGACCTAGAAACATAGAACTAAAATATATAACCTGTTCAGATAACTGATCAGTGGTATACATCACAGATCTTAAAAGGAGGTAGATGTTTACTCAGCAGTCAGTAATAGCTATCTGGCTGTTAGATTTAGATATTGGGTGGCCATTAACACACTCGAATTTATCACTCAAGTCCTGTTATCCATAAAAATTAATCAGTCCTTTGCCAAAGCAGGCAATGCTGCCTCTGTAAACAGCTCGTCAACTTAAGGGAACAGCAAAATAAGATGTCGACAAACTCAGCAGGCCTGCACTTCACATTTTTTAAGTGTCACTTAACACTAAGAATCAAATCCCAGTATAGCCAGTTCTAATAGACAAGTCCTTTAGCTGCTGTGTCTGTCATATTTTAACCCTGGTGTTAATTTCACACTAAGAATACAAACTATACCTTACATATTTAAGCCATAATCTCTAAAACTGGATCAAAACATTCAAGGATGTACAGTAAGTCTCCACGTTTCTTCATTAATTTAGCACTGGCAAGTGCAATGAAGTTGAAGTTTAGTACAGCTACATGCAGTACAAGCTTTTCAGTAAAAAAAAAGCTTACATCAGCTTTATCTTTAGCATTTTCAGTGAAGGAAATAAAATCTCTCCCTGTTCCACCCTTGAGAAAGATGCAGAAAGATTTGTTTTCCCTTTCCAATCAAGCAGGCAACTTCTTCTTTTTAACCAGTCACCTAAAACATCCCAAAAATCTATTAAGGTCATTTCCAACTCAGATCAGCCATTTTTTCTCTCAGGAGGACACACAGTGATGGTGGTAGACAGATTCTTTACTGTTCCTTCCTTGTAAAGCAAAAGAAGGGAAAACAAATTTTTTTACAAGAAGAGAAAGGGGAATAGAAAAAGGAATCAAACGAAGGCTACACACAATGAGTAGACAAGAGATAAGAGAAGATAGTGCAGTACTGCATGGGCAGCTCCTAAGGCATGGAGAAAAAAGCCATGAGCAACACCTCAGAAACAACAACACCTTAGAAATACAGAAAGCACACACCTACATCTCAGCATGACATGCAAGATTTAACACTCATTCAGGGTAGAGGAGAACACAAGGTCCATACCCAGATTTTTTTAAGAGTAAGTTGATTCTGATCAGCAGTTTCATTAGGTTCACATGCATCCTGGAGTAGAAGTCTGACCCATAATAAAGTTTTGAAGCTACTTAGCAAAATGTTTCCCTTTTATCTCAGACTATAAAAATCAAGTCCTTGTGTCTGCCCTATTTAAGCCACGAATGATTAGTTTGAATCCACCCATTTTTTCTTCCTTACATGGTATGAAAATTGCGGGCTGAGGATTTTTTGTTGTTTTCTAGTGGGATAGGTGTAGTGCAGAAGGATGAGTTTTGTTTATTCTTTATCTCTTGAGCATGTATTTGAGAAACATCGTCACAATCTACTTTTTCTTGTAGAATGTATGACACATCTTACACGGTCTGATTATCACATTCATTAACAAATAATTAAGTGGCTTCTTATACCTTCTTTTTTTAATAAGGGCTTACATTTAATATTGAACTCTACATCTCTAGACCTTTTCCTGAAACCCAGTGATTCAAGCTTTAGCAAATGAACTAACTGGATTTTTAAGAAAGCCAAATAAGTGGCAAGCTACTCCATTTAATGCTAAAGCTTTTTAATTAATTTAATAGAATGTTAATTCCTAAGTTGCATAAATTGAAACCTACTTTCAGTCAGTCTCTCAGGTAGTCATTAATGGACAATTATGTTAGTAAAATACATTTCTGAGGTAGACCTAGATCTTAATACCTGTTCTGTTCCCCGCCTGCTGTAAAACCTTAAATTCATAATCCTTAATAATCCTCTTCTCTGTGCCTGTAAGAACAGAAACAAATCATACAATGAAAGACAATCTCATACATTGTTTTATGCACCAAATATTAAGTCATATTTAAAATACTAAAACAACTCTCCAAGGTTCTTTAGAGGCTCTGCATAAAGACCTTGACAAATTAGAGAGACGGGAAATCACCACCCATATGACGTTTAACAAGGCCAAGTGCCAGATCCTGTATCTGGGGCAACCCTGGCTGGGTGCACAGACTTGGGAATGAGCGGCTGGAGAGCAGTGCTGGGGAAAGGGACCTGGGGGTCCTGGTTGATGGTGAGCTGAATATGAGTCAGCAATGCTACAATATATGAAAGACATTAAACCATTAGTGTCCAAAGGAGGGCCACAATGATGAAGAGCCTGGAGGGGAAGCCGTACGAGGAGCAGCTCAGGTCACTTGGTCTGTTCAGCCTGGGAGACCTCACTGCAGTTACAACTTCCTCATGAGGGGAAGAGCAGGGAGAGACACTGATCTCTTCTCTCTGGTGACCAATGACAGGACCTGAGGGAATGGTCTAAAGCTGTGTCAGGGGAGGTTTAGGTTGGATATCAGGAAAAGGTTCTTCACTGGAACAGGCTCTCCAGGGAAGTGGTCAAAGCACCAGCCTGACAGAGCTCAAGAAGCATTTAGACAACACTCTCAGCCACATGGTGTGACTCTTGGGGTGTCCTGTGCAGAGCCAGGAGTTGGACTGGATGATCCTTGTGGGTCTCTTCCAACTCAGCACATTCTATGATTTTACTATTTTTAAACTTCCACGAGACTGCCTATGCAAGCATAATGAAATCCAGTTTCCATAATTTAGTCCACTTCATTAGGTATATAACATGTCACAGAAAAGCACTACTCATTTGCAATTAAATTAACAACTCACTTGTAATACTAAGCAATCTCTATGTAAGAGTGAACACTGGAATTTATCCTGATACACTGTAAATTGATTTCAATATAACCAAGTTGTTACCATATAAAACATTTACTTCTACAGGAAGCAAAAGAAATCAAGAGCCAGAGTTAAACTGAAACATTTATTTCCGGTATGCTGCCTTCTGTTCTGAAGTAATAAAAGAACAAACTGGAATTTTTTTCCAACGAAGACAGGTACAACTAAGCGCAAAAAATATTGTAGCTTGGAGATTTACAAACTCCTTTCTTGTTTTTGGTTTTAAAACCATGATAATTAAGAACTTAAAGTTCAAATCATACTATCAAAAAAGCAAAAAAATAAAGATGGTGGGGGGAAAAAATGGTAACTGCTTAGACATACACATCATAGCTTAGAAAACAGTAAAATACTGCATTAAATTCTTCTTTCAAAAACAGATACATATTGAGCTTCCAGTGACAATATTCATCCAGTAAAATGAGGACACATACTTACTGTTCTAACATCATCTTCATAACTAGTGACCTGTTTGTAATGGGGAGAGCCTGACAGAATTCTCCAAGCAGATATCCCACAACCAGCTGCTTTAGATTCTCCATCTTCATCTGTTTCACAGCCTCCTACAAGGAGAAGTCTGTAAAATATATAAAGATGTATTACGGTTTCATATATTGCCACATACTTTTTTTTATTTTCCTAAGTCTATAGCAGTTTGCTTACAGTAACAAAAAGACTAAATATACCAAGACACTTAACAGCCACAATAAGCTTTGCCCGTGAATAAATACCCTGAAATCTAAAAATACTTAAATATTATTCAAGTAACATTTGTTATTTGTAGCATTTATACCTATCCATTCTCATCTCTAGATTTCCAGGTAAGTCATAATTCCCAACATCTAAAGTAAGTCTGGCCACAAGTTTGAGTTTCCCCCTTATCCTCAAAAATGAAAAAAAAATAACAGCTGAAGCATATTACAAGTTCTGATCATTCTGTTTAAGCATCAGATTTTCATTTATTCAGATGTGGTACAAAAGCTACTTCTCTTTCACTGAAGAACTGAACGCGTTAAGGTTTGCCCATTTTAAGATTTGCCATTAAGTTTTCTGCCAATTAAAGCCACTGTACCAATTATATATGTGCATGTAATAATTTCGTTACACCCAACAGGTGGCATTTTAACAACTTTGACGTAAGTCTTGTAATTATTGCTGATCACCACTAAACTGTGAAAGTATTGCACAGTTTACACAGTTACGGTCAACTAGACCAGCTCAAGGAAAGCGCTTCTCTATTTAACTGATGACTACTTCGATGAAAACTTCGCGAACAGTTGTCTAAAAGTTTATTTGGAAGCATCATTGTAATGAATCACCCATCAAAAGGTAAAGTATCTACAAATAAGGCACAATTGTAGGAGCCTGAAGCTCTGCCCTGGGAATGCTCTGTTATCCCTCTCCCAAGGCTGCATCACTCCCGAAGCGCTCTGCCCCCAGTAGCAGCTGCCGCTCACACAACACAGCTCTGGCCACTGGGGATGCCCAAACTACACCTGCGAAACTCAAATGAAAGAATAAAGGAAATAAAAAATTTTCCTTCCCCATTTAATCCTTTTTAAGGAGTCAGTAAAACTTACTTAGTATTCCCAGATCTCCTGCTATTCACAAACGTACAGCAGGATGTTTTTATATCATGGATGAACCACAGAATCACATCATCAGTTAGGCTGGAAAAGAACCTCCGAGATCAAGTCCAACCTATGATCAAACACTACCAGGTCAACTAGACCAGCTCAAGGAATGGTGACTCTATCACCTCCCTGGGCAATCCAGTCCAATGTCTGATCACCCTTCCTGAATAAATTTCTCCTGATGTCCAACTGAAACCTCCCCTGGCACAGCTTAAGACTCATCTTCTACATCTTCCTGGCTCCTTGGGAGAATAAACTGACCCTCACTTGGCTAAAACCACCTTTCAGGTAGTTGTAGAAAGTGGTAAGATCTCTCTTGAGAGTGATGCTTAAAGTTCTTAATAGTTTTAGTTATTCTGTGGTGTAAGGAATTGCCTAAGGCAGTAAAACAGAAGTCACTGTCACCAAAAACTGCAATAGCAGACATGAACACGAGGAAGCCTTATTTTTTTTATTGCACATGTGTTCTACCCAGAGCACAGCCAGCATACAGCACTTTGTGCAGCTGTTCGCGGGCTTCATTTCTAGATCCTTAAACATCTACATACTTCTGGGACCATCTGAGGACTCCTGGGGAGCCTTTGAGGAACTTCACGATGCCTGTCATTGCCAGGAAGAGCTAGCTAGCAAGCTTTAGAAGCTTTTAGGAAGGTCTGTCAGCTGTTCCTAATCAAAGGGTGCTTCGAGCTTTTGTTCCAGATGGACACCTGATTAGCAGGGATCAGAAACCCTTTCAACAAGTCCTAGAAAAAAATCTATGTAAGTGCCAGGCCTAGAGTGCAGCATTTTGTGCAGCATTTTGCAGAAAATCATGGCCAGAACCTGTCTCTGTCTATGGTCTGAACACAGTGATGTGTTGACAGGCTGTCCCCAGCACCTCAGATGTCTTACACCACACTCCTAAGGGAGAACGCAGATGTGCAAGTCTTGGACTGCAGTGACGTGGCTCCAAGCAACCTGCTCTAGCTGACCCTGAGGAAATGGAAGGAAATGGATCAGATGATCTCCAAGGGCTCTTCCAGTCTCAAAAACGGGCTGCTCTTGAAGTACCTCAACTGTACTCCACTCCACAGGTTTGTACAAAGTTGGGTTGAAGATAACCAGTGTAACACTGGTCTCAAGAACAAGCTCAGTTGAGGCATCCAAGAAAAACTTGATATGCCCTTCTTTACTTAGCAATTTTGGTACAACAAATTTTAACTAAATCTGAAACCCTTTTACTCCTTCATCACAAGCCTTTCATTGCAAACTTTAATATCAAACATTTTCTGTAGCAATTGCAGATAACCCAGAAATAAGACATTCAGCTCCAGATTGATACCAAAACAAACAGCTGTTGAACCTTGCATTTGAGCTTACAGAGAGCTCACACTGAAGCAGACATTTAAGTTCTGTCAACTGAAATGCACCATAAATTCCATCCTAGATGAAAGCTGGATCACATGAGAACACCAACATTAGGTATCTAAATTAAGGTATATGATATTTTTCAACAACAGTAAAAGTCATTATTGGATTTTTTCCCAAAGCTATTGCTTCAAGTTTTCCTACAGATTGAGAAACATTCCCTATTGACATATTCTCTTTGCAATTATCATACATCTAGTTGAAAAAATTCACTGTATTAAGTTCTTAACTGCTATTTTATTGCACTGTAATGGGTAATGAGCAAATACACAGTAATACAGTAACACAGTAAGTCAAGCCTTACAAGAAGTGAGGAGAGACCAGTATAATTTCACCAAGACTAAATGAAATGCTAAAAAGCATAAAACGACAAAGTGGAACTTGTGTCAAGTGATCAAAGTTCACATTATTGAAAATCAAAACTTTGAGGTGTCTGAATCAACAATTTTCTGTAATGCACAATTTCGAAGTGCTTGCCTTCAAGCTGTTCTAGGGTTTTTTTTGGATAGCAAGAAAATTCCAGCAAGAGACTCTGCTCATGAATTTAGAGTTCTCCAATGTCAAATTTACAAGCTTTCTACCACAGATTAAACTCAGAACAGAAAGGACTTGCCTCCACTGGGGGAAAACACAGGTTCTTTTGTCTTCTATCCACTCCATCCAATTGTGCATTCTTTCAAGCATCAATTTTTCAACTTTACTAAGCCACTCAACTGGCTGCATATAGCAGGAAATACTACAACCATTAACCCTGATCTGATCAGAGGAAACAATGGGTTGCTTCTGTTGTCTGGTCATGTAGTGCTACCAAAGCTTCATAACCCACACCTATTACCTCAAAACTGTAGATTTAGCATACTGAGTATTAATTATGTGAAATCACTAAATATGAATTAGGTGGAAAGAAAAAGCTGTACACAAAATTAATCTCTCAAAATAATAAGCTAGCAGCACATTACATCTCATTAATAATATTTTTTTTTCCTAAGATAGATATGACAGCTCACTTAACACTGAAGAATGAGAACAAGTTTTTTCAACTGTGAGTTTCTTCTGGCATTCTATAGACAAGCCTAATTTCCATTTTAAAAAATACAGTGATATAAGACTGCACTGACAGATTCAATCCTAGCAGATCTAATGGAAGAAAAATATCTAAACAAAGTTTAGTTGCTACAACTGAAGAGAAACAGAAATAGAGTTGCCACGTTTATCTTGTTACATAACAAATCGATACTAAAAAAGTAGACACATTTTTAGCATAAGTAATGGGCTAACCAGGACCTATTCCAACTACATTGGGTTCAAGAGCAGGCAGGCAAGGAGTCCACATTTCAAGTCCAGTTTCCGTACCCGACAGGTTACTAACAGAGAAAACACATCACAAGATAACTCCAAACACCAAAGCCTGGCAGTTCCAGTCAGAACACTAGGGAAAATGGGCTGGACAACAAGTCCAGCAATCAATTCCAGATAGGAAAAACAAAAAAAAAAACCCCACCCAAACCAAAAACTGAACTTACATACTTCAGCCTTTACCTCCATAATATTCAGAAAACTTTTCTGAAGCTATTCCTGACATTCTAAAAGATACATATTTCTTACACAAGGTACTCAAACAGAAAAGGACATTACTAATGGAATAATGAAAGTCAAGTGAGATGAACTAAGGTTCCTTCACAGTAGAAAGAGACATGACTTGTTATTACTGATGCACTAAATAGTAATTTTAGAATAGATTTTTCTCCCCCTCCATATCCCACACGCTTCAATGCTTATTTTGCAACTTTTTGTTCATCATTTACATATCATTGTCAGGTAGCGAACAGAACACTTACCTGTGACCAGGATGATAAATGACAGTTGTTATCCCATGGGCATAATGGCTGCTAAAGCTGAAGCTATGACTTTCTTGAAAGCTTTGATTTGTTCCAACACTAAGTATGCAGGAAAAAAAAATACATGCATTAGTTCAGATTCACTTTCTTTGAAGAGTAGAAAGAATTTCTTTGAAGTTCACTGTGCCTGCGCAAAGCAAGTCAAAATTTATGCTTACCTTACAAGGTAACTTCTCAGTTCTCCACGATAATTAACAACAAGGAGTTCAGCTGACCACTGGGCACTTGCTTTGTATTCCAGAAAGATCAATCCAGCAATAGCGTAACTCAGATCCCCTAGAAAACTTGCTGTCTTTACCCAAAAATGAAGGCAGACATTGGGAGAGAAAGGGGATTTTTAAAAAGTGTCTTTGTTACTGCAAGAACTAGAAAGTTAAATTTACTGTATTGTATTTTAAAAAATAAAGTTTCATAGTTTGTATCACAAATGAAATACATTTTCTTTTATCTTGATTTTAAAAAAATCTTATTACTATAAAGTTTGCAAAGACAATATAATGAGGAAATACACTTGAGCCACCTTCACAAACCAGTTCAATACACCCTTTGAACATACAAAATAGAAAATATATTGTGTGGGGCCTGTCAACAGCAATCATCTATTATCATACCAAGCAAAGTACTCTAGCAGCAATATTTCTTGATTTACAATTGACTCTGCACACAAAGCACCGATTTATAATCTATTACTATAAATTGTGTTGATTCCATACTTTCACTGTCTGACACACCTACAGATCTACCACAATTCCAAGATAGATAGTAAACATAAACTTTGTGCTGTTGTAAGGGCTACGCATGACTTTTGTTGATCATACGATAGATATATTACAGTGAAACTTTTTATGGTCCATTTCTGCACAATATTCATAGTGTAAGCATTTATAGCAAACTAAGCCAAGATTTGAAGAAGGTCAAAGAGTGGAAATTATCCCTGATCCTTAAAAAAGCTCTACAATATTCATATTTAACCCAAGAGAGCACATACCGGTGAAATGACCAAAAGCTCACTACCCATCAGGTCAAACACTCTGACTGTTCCACTGCTTTCAGCATAAGCAAGTAATGTACAATCATGACTCCATGCCACTCTCCTCCACTGAGGGTTAGGATCCTTTGGCACTACGAAAAAGGAATAAAATTATTAATAAAAGGAAAAAACAAATATAATCCCTTAAACAGAACAAAGTCAATTGCATCAAAAAAATGCAGGGCGCCTACCAGCATTACAAGCTTATCTCAGAGGAGGGTAAAAAAAGAAAAACCAAGTATGTCTCCCAGACCCATTAATTCTAAGTATCATTTCATTTCAGATTCAGGTTTCATATATTAATCATCATAAAAAGTAGTGGCAGAGGGAAGGTAATGGAGCTAGTCACAAAGCAAAATTATTAAGAGACTCTTTCTAATGATTTTAAGAAGTTATAGCATTATCGTTAAACAACACAACCATTTAGCAATGTAAGAATAACAATGATGACACTAAGTAATGATGTACACAGAGGTTGCCATACCTTGACATTTTCCAACTATGGATACAAAGTCATCTTTTGCAGACCTGCATAAAAAAGACTCATATGAATTTACATATGAAAAAGAACACTATTCAATTTTCTGCAACAGAACACTGGAAGAATATTCCAAGTGCACAATTGAAAGGCCTGCATGCCTCTAACTACTTGTTCGAAAAAGCAGATAGGAACTGTCACCCTTAGGCAGCTACAGTAGCTAACAATAGTATTTTAGAGACCCTCCTCCAACTGCATAAATACCAACATCCCTCATTTATTTGTAATGCTGTACAAAATCATGATGTACAGCATCATTTCAGCACTTCATATAACTTTAGAAAAAACAAACTAGTCAGTATTCTCTAGGTTACAATTTTAGAAACAATGCAAGAATATAGTTACATTAATACAGTTGAAACACAAGATTCATTTTATAGTCTTTAAGCTGACGTTTATGGAGCTCACACCACTTTTGATTGAACAATTTTCATACACTTGCTTCTTTTACATATAAATGGAAGGTCTGACCTTCTAGCAAATGGATTTTTGTGAAGCAAGTAAACACACTCAATCAAGATCTGTTCTACAGCTAAATGTGCTCTTGAACTGGCAAAGGAGAGCTTGTTGTTAAGAGAGCACAAGAAAAGGGAAAGCATCAGTCTTTACAGCAATCCACACCACTTGTAAGAAAAGGTGAAGTATTATACATGCCAGCTACTCTGCAGAGAACACTAGATACTACCTCCTTGTCCCATTTATTAGGGGAGAATTTTTAGACGGGACAGAAAGGCAAAGGTTAGAAGGACCATGACTTGTGCTGAGTATTTTAGAGGATCTTGATTGTTTTTCTTTCACGTCTTGAAAACAGATAGAGAGATATAGACATACACTTATATGAACACATCTATTTTAACTGGGGGGGTCAAGGAGGGTTTATGTTGAGTCTGCTTTTTTTTTTTTAATGAGGGATGGCTGACAACCGAAAAGAAACAGAAGGCTTCTGCTTTTATGATCATTCCATGGATATATTTCACAATACATAACACCGCAAAACAAAGAAAAACCTTTAAAAGTATTGCTAAGCAAATGAACAGAAACACTTTCTCAGAACTCCACAGCTGCAGCAGCAGATAATGCTAAGTTACCTGATTTCTACACACTGGTCTTGAACAACTGCCAACAATTTACCATTGCTGAAAGAGAAAACACAGATGTGAAAGTTCGTTTAAAGTCCATCCCTTACAGAATGTGCATCAGAGTCCTAGGTGCTTTTCTCCAAGGTTAGATATAAATTGCCTCATTCATAAATTTAAAAAAAAATTTAAATGGGAAATATCAATTTTTTTTAAAAAATAAAATATCGGTGCTATGATATTCCTTTCATTTCACTGAAATCTATCTGCCACTCTTTTCCCAGCAGCACTAAGAAAAAAGAACAGTGTCTAAAATCTCACTGTCACTGCATGGGAGGTCAGTCAGATGTTGTTTACAGATAATTTTACAACGTACAAAACTATGTATTGCTTTATCTGGAATAAACAACTAGCATAATTCAGTAAGTTATGTGTGTCTTTGTACCTAACACACACCATAAACTAAAACCTTCCATACTACCTTCATGTAATCATGTCACTGAACCATTTTTCTGTAAATACTTGTGCTTATTTTTAAAAGCCAGTGATCTCACTGATGTTGCTACAATTCCTACAGAACAGCTGGTTCTAGCCTTGGAACTCACTTCTCAGTGTACGCAATAGCAGACAAGTCTTAGTGGTATGCATTTACTTTCCACAAATATAAATTGCTTATTTTAAAATTATATATCCTGCCAAGTTATACGTCTTTAATCAACCAAATTCAGGACTTGAATTTGAGAATGACTGCATTGCAAGCCACTTTGCCTCAAAAGCTAGACAGACATTCAGCCCTGAGCGAGAGGTGCATTAACTAGAGGCCAAGCAGGTAGAAGCCCCTAGGTAG
Source organism: Rhagologus leucostigma (assembly GCA_013397725.1). NCBI lineage: Eukaryota > Metazoa > Chordata > Aves > Passeriformes > Rhagologus > Rhagologus leucostigma. The sequence goes on from VZTD01000490.1 coordinate 356,842, forward strand.
TACACTGAGCTTTCTTTCACAAGGCCACCTGTGAGAGCTTCCAGTATTTCTTTTGACCAGAAAGAATAACACGCCTTAGCACAATATCAACTCAGCTCAGCTATCAATGGGGGCGGCAGCGGGAGCAGAGGAAGCATTAGTACATTCACTCCTGTCAGAAATGGCAAAGCATGGGAGCTGGTTACCTTGCAAGTACGAGGTGCCAGTTGATCTGCTTACTAACCAGGCGAACCAGTCCAGCAGGCAGAGAGAACTTTGCGGGGCTGAAATACCAAAACCATTAGGCTAAATCAGAACACACAGTGAACAAATGCAGTACCTGACACACACATGCCAGCTTCAAGGCAACCATCAATCACCTAAGAGGGTTTGCAACTGAACATGAATCAACACTGCACCCTGCCAACGACAAAGGCTAACAACAGCCTTGTTTTTACTAACAAAACTGCATATTAAGGGAACTGATTATTTATTATCACTCTTTATACTCTGCTCACCAGCCAGTTTTGGGACACCCATTCAAAGAAGGCACCAAGATGATCAACGGACTGAAGTACTTGCCCTACAATGAATCAGATGCTGTGGGAATTGTACGTGTTTAGCCTGAAGAAGGGAAGGGTTCAGGAGGACCAAACAGCAGCACTCTGATACCTAGGAGACTACCAGGAAGATGGGAACAACAGAGGTGCATGGCAGGAACACAAGAAACTATGATCAACCCTTTGGAGGACTTGGAAGTGCTGGGGTAACAGCTGGACTCAATGACTGTAAAGGTCCTTTCCAACATAAATGTTTCTGTGATTCCAAAACCAAGGAGGTTCCAAACTGACATGAGGAAGAGATTTTTTCACCATGAAGACAGTCAGGCACTTGAACAGGCTGACCAGAGAGTCTTTGGGTTCTCCATCCTTTAACCTTTCCAAGACCTAGATGGACAGAGCCCTAAGGAATCCAGTCTGAATTCAGTGTTCTCCTGCTTTTAGTGGGACTTCAAACTAGAGGCCTCCCAAGCTCCCTCCCAAACTCTTTTATCAAATACATGAAAACAGCAACTAGAATAAATTATAAAAGCTTGAAATTAGATTTTAAATATGACTACCAGAGGGAGGGAAGAAAAGTAAGCGAATCCTGCCTACAACTGAATCTTTACAACTAGACTTACGTGACAGTATGGTGCCCATAAAAATCACCCCCTCACAAGAAAAGGGTGAGGGGGAGTAGGTGCACAAAAATAAGGTAGAACACCAGCAATAGGGAAAACAGCATTCCCTGCCAAATTCAAGTATAGTACTGTTTCACAGGAAGTCACATTAACGTCCCTTTCCATATAACTCAAAACCAACAGATTATCCTTTTAAAGGGGAAACTGGTATTTTCAAACCTGCTAAGTGGTATAACCACAGAGCTGAAATTTTCAAGAAACACTGTACTTACCCCAATATATTTCTGGGACCATTTAATGACTTTTTGAATCAAAACTTAAATTTATAAATGGCATGAGTGCTGCTCAAGTAGTTCTCAAGCTTTTTGTACGAGTTTGAATTGTCAAAGAAAAAAAAATCAAAATTATTACTCCAAAGTAACCAAAACCTGTTGTGCCATCATATCTGTCACCCAGGCTTAAGAAAAAAACCCCACAACAGCTGCTCTTGCAATATCTCAGTTGGGAGTGGAGAGGACAAGTATGTGTTTGGAGAAACATGTTCCAACTGCAAGGTTACTTCAGCTTCTGATAAAAGCACAATGTCAAACTAGTACATACCAGCTTTTTTCTGTTTAGGCTTCCGCTGCAACTCAAGCAGCTACAACTCAATTTATGAAAAGAAGCTATTCTAAGCATTGCTTGGACAATATTCTAAACAAGTGTTCAGTTTTACTCTCATTAAAAATTACTTTCCATCAAATCAAAAAGCTATAAAAATATTACCAAATAGGAAAATTAAGCAGTATTCTCATAAAACCTACCTGTACCAGATGTACCGAAGCAAAAACAACGCAGGACCTACAATGGAAAGAAGTAAAAATTACATCTCTAGTAGTCTTAAAACACCCTCCAGCTTGCTGCACAGGAAATCTCAAATTCTCACTAAAGAAAAAGGTACTGAGGGAAAAATCCTCCATACTTGGCCAACAAATTCCTATGTTAGAATAAATGCAAACAGCCAATCAAAAAACAAATAAACCAAAAAAAAAACACAGCACATTTTTGGAAATTCTAAGAGAAATTCTACTGGATGAAAATCCAGTTCAGTTACTGCAGTTCAACACTTGGTTTATGCAATGTAGTATCATCAGAATGTAAAACGTCTTTATAGAACTAGCAAACAGCCCAGTGCAAAAGATGTTGGGGGGGGGGGAGAGGCTCAAATACACTTAACAAAACACAGAGCTTGTTAACTTCTTAGTTGTATGGTTTATTAGTTTGTCCAAACAAACTAATGGAGACAAGAATGCTCACAAAATTGACATAAAAATAACACAGACATGTTCACAATCACAAAACATCTTCCTGAAAACACATCCTGCACTCTATTTCCATTACATTAGGCACTCTAAAGCACAGAAATTGTAAAATTTACAAGCAATCCACACAGTCTTAGAAGTGACAAATGTAAGAACAAGTCATATTTACCTGCAATTGCTCTAGTGATGATAAACGATGCACCATGTTTTCTGTTGCCTCTCAGCTGCAATTACAGTAACACTCATCAGACAGCATGTCACACATTTTAACTTCAATACAATATTCATACATACATTCCCTGATTAGATTTAAGTTGGCTCCTAGCCTACAAGTTCTTTAAGTATTTTCTATTACTCAGTACTTCATATAATGTCTGATTTAACTGCATAAGCTAAAACAGGCTATAACGCCAAATAATTTAAATGCCAAGATGCAATAAACAAAATGTGCTACAGATTGTCTATTGATTCAGCTTTGCCTCAATTCTTGGGTAGTAACAAAAGACACTGACTTCTGATTATGTTCTCCTGTAAGCTATTATAAATCACTCTTTTTATGCCAAATAAACACCACAATGATCTGTAATGCCCAGCGGTCAAAGTACTTGGTGTGCAACATATTATGCTAATATCAAACTGCTAAGTTACTTAAAGATTGCTCATGAAAGTTTCAGAAACATGAAGAAAAAAAAACAGTTTTTGAAAAAAACCTCTTTTTACATCAATTTGTACTAGGTAACATGGCCACTCAGATAACCACCTCTATTCCATACCATCCCACACAGCCTTTCCACCTGTCCTGCTCTGCTTAAGGCTGAGGGGAGCAACTACACTCACTACACAAATGAAAGCACTCTCCAAACACAGAGAAAAAGGAACACAAAACAAGACAGGATGTATATTCTTATCCATAAGAGGAGATAAAATTATTTGTCAGTAAGCAGGAAAAAGATACAAAACTTTTGAGAAGAGAACAAGGATAACCTATAAGGAAGGATCCACAAACAAATCCTCAAAATAAGCAATCATGCTTATACCTTTCTAATGAAAATATTAGAGCACCACAAACTGAGCATTAGAGTAGGCAATGACTGAATTTTCCCTTCCATTCACTTTAAAATACATAGAGCAAGTTTCACTCATTAACTGAAACATTCAGACCTCACCAAGTTACAGAGCAGTAAACACTGAAAGACATACAAATTTATCAACATTTTAGAATATGTCTATGCTTAAAAAAAAATACGTGAGCTCCGAAATTTCAATTATTGAACTAAAGATTAATTTTCTAGACAAAGTTTGCAATCCACAATCAGTTTTTCAAATAACCAGGCTGTCATCTCACAGCATGTAAGAAGCAAACACAGCTGTACTAATAGATAACTTTCCACGTTCAGGTTGATCAGCCAGGAAATAACGAGGCATTACAGTAAAATAAGTGAGAGCATAAATTATTTCTTACAGCTACCCTAGTACCTCAGGGAGAACTGCAATTTCCTAGGGACCTTAAAAGCAGAGCTTGTTATAACTTCTTGGCTTATGAGAAGTTCCCAGTAAAAACATTTCCTAAAATTGCTTACACCTCTTTAGAATTTTTTTTTTAATATTTTAAATGTCTGCTCCTGAGCCTGAACTACAGGCTTCTATTCCACACATCTTTAACTCTTTGCAAAACTGATGTACTATTATACTCTGAAGACTTGGATTTTACTTTTTATAATATATTCTTATCATCTCAGCAACAGCAATGGTTACCAGATGGGCTATATTTCTTTTTTAATTCATTCCTTCTTGGGAAAACAGCTTCAACTTCTCCTTCCCTACACCATTCCAGAAATAAAATCTAAGTAACTTTCTTGCTGACAAGACACCCACTTAGTTTTGGATTTTTTGCACACCCTGCAAGCTTACTGGGGGGACAGAAGGTGGGGGGTGTTGGGGAAATCTCAAAACATTAGATTGCAATGAAAAAAACCCACAGAAACAGATGATACATTTTGGAAGACAGACTGAAGAAGAGTTCTATATTTCCATAAATTACTTCACAAGTCCTCTCTTGCAACCTTGTCCACAGCCACTGCCTCATTCACTATTTTCATGGATCTACTACTCACTAATTCCTTTTATTCTCATTATGTATTTCAGGGTTCTCAAACAGTGCGTTCTATACAATGGCATCACTATCCTGAATACAGACTGCTTGACTTCCACACCAGTCTCTTCCCTGGCATAGTCAATTCCTTGTATGTTTGCTTTACAAACTGCTATAACCCACCTGCCCCTCTTCTTTTTCCCCCAAAAAAATTCTTACTGTAAAGTTCAGTACAGATGAATGACAATACTATTAACAACTAAAATTAAAGCGAATTTAGGCATCCAATCTAAGAGATCCATGTCCATTTTATCAATGTCTCACATTTAATACAACTTCACATCTTCATCGCAAGACTCATCTTCCAATAATTAGTGCTGTAAGTTCTAGCCCTCTGCAATTAAAAATTAATCATCTCAAATGAGGTAACAGAAAAATAAAGTCAATAAAGACCTGTGAAAGTTTAAGGTCCGGCTTTGTAGCCTAGATTACTGCATACAAAGACATTTAATTTCATTTCCCAGTGCAGCATACTGTCAGGATCCGAGGGGTGTTCTGCTGGAGCGCTACGACCTCCCCGAACCGACTTCAACAGAAAGTCGCTGGGCAGCCACTGCATTCACACAGACACACACACGCACCGGATAGCTTCTTCGACAGGTTGACGGCAAGGAGGCAGGAAGGGCCTTTGTGTGGAATTCCATGGCACAGTTTTATTTGAGCCCCATCCGTAAAGGGTACCAAGCACAAAAGACGTTGGGGGAATGGAGATTTTCACATTATATACGGGGTGGGAAAAGTATCAGGGGCAGGGAAAGCGGTACATAGGCGGGATTAGGGTACAGGAGCCAATGGGAAAATCTGAGTGAGTGGCAGGGAACAAAGTCCAGTGGGAGAGTGGGGAAGGGAGAACTTTCCACAAGAGCAGATACGATAAACAGGGGCGGAGAGGCCAACATGGGAAGCAGAACTGGGATACATTTCCATAACAGAACAGGGCATTCTGGCGGAGGCTTGTTTAGTCACTTTAACCTGGGGAGCTCTCTCGGGGTCTGTCCCTTTCACTGGCTCCCACAGCATACAACTTCTTTTCCCTTTCTACCATTCCTTACCTCACTCATTCCAAACGATTCAGTTCTACAAGAAAGTAGGGTGTGATTTTTTTCTGAAAAGTGTGAAAAAACTAGGATTAAAAGAGAGAGATGTTCCAAAAGGAAAGTCACAATCACCTCAGTAATATCACTGTTAAGGCACCTTAAGGCAAAAACTGACTGATACTGACAAAATAATCTGTTTGCCTATGATTGTCAAGGTAAAACCAATTTCCCACTAAAATGGTAAAAAGACTACCAAAAGTGTCCTTGACTACTGACAGTTTCCAAGAAGAATATCAATCCAAGCAAACTATTCAGCATAATATTTTAAAACCTTCCAACTTCCACTATTCAAAACAGGTATTATCTTAAAAATAAAATAAATAGGCAAGAAATACCAAGTTTAAAATAGCCAGCACCATCTGCTGAAGCTGACAAGCAGAATTCAACGATGCTTAAAAATTCTGACTACCAGGGCAGATGAGGACTCTCAGACTGTGGTTACACAGTCACTTTAAACTGGCATCCCCACATGCTGACACTAAAGGGATGTGTCATCTCACTGACACGGTATTCATAGCCCCCTTGGTACCTACAGGGGTACTAGAGGGACCACTCAACAAAAAAAAATGAAACAACACGATTGTTTCTCAGGCTAATCAGTGCTTTAATCAACTTACCATACAACTTCACTAACACTAATGGCAGCAGAAAAGAGACTTGTCAGAAATGTGCCCCCTTAACATAGCTGTAGAAGAACCACAGCTTTGTGTCACCATACCTAAGTCCTCCTCATGGTATGCCACAGGAAAATTGTTCCCATATGTTACTAAAAACAAAGACTATTTACCATTTCTCAAAACACAGTTAAATAAAAATACATGCAACTGTCTATTCATCTATACAAATAACCTATTAAGATACTAATTGGTAACACTGCAATTGTATTTTCCAAATATCCATACCTGTTGCTGCAACTGAGGATTTACAGATCAAAAGCAACAACGACCAAAAAGAACACAAACAAAGCAAACAAAAAAACCCAAAAAACCCCACAACCAAAAAAAAACAACAACAAAAAACAAAAACAAAACAAACACAAACAAACAAACACTTTCTGACAAATGAAAACCTATTTTTATGAGCATGGCTCTCGTAATTATTAACAGGTACACTCTTCCACCTGCAAAGTTTTCACATCTTTTTTGTTCAGTTGCTCTCATTAAGCATAAAACTTTGTTAAAATATACCCACTAACGACTTTCAGTGGGAAATGCATTAACAACTTCAGTGGACTTGAAATCCACTACAAGAAAGAAATAAAATCACATTGCTTGCATCCTCTATACCCAAGTTAGACAAAAGCAGACACAGAGGCAGCGAGCTCAGCACACTGCAGATGAAAACATGAAAAAAGAAAGATGGAAGAGCTTCTCAGCTTTTCCGGTGACCCGGGAAGAAGAATAGCTACAAACAAGCAAAAACTTGCAGTACGAGAACAGTGTTTTCTGATTTCTTAAGCTCTGGCATCCATTTGTATGCCTTATGGACATTAGGTGAAATGCTTTTCCCTTCTACCCCACTCCTGCAAACACAGACACAACTATAATGATTCAGGAGTCCAGAGAGCGGATCTGGTTTTCCTCATGCAAGGTAAGCTCAATGAGAGCCCTGTTTTCACCAGAACAGATTCCACAGCTCTCTGTACAGCAGTTTCTAGAGATGAGACCTGGACTTCATTCACCATACCTTCACTTGTGTCAGCTCAACAGTAAAACCCGATATACATTGTTCAATGAGCAAGAAACACTTCAGGGCATCCCAGGCGGCACAAGCCAGGGTGGGAATTATGTGACACTAAAGCACAAGGGCACAATGGCTACATGGACACCCTGTGTGACCTCCAGGAACAGCGCGAGCATCCTACTGAGCCTCCCTGGGAGCACCAGCTCATCCCCGCAGCCCCCGGGTGCCTCCGCGTCCCCGCCCGTGCCAACGTGGCCGGTCCCCTCCCCCGCCCGCGGCCGTGCTGCGGCCACACGCACCTGCACCTCCGTCTCGGGAGGCCACTCAGTGTTGACCAGCAGGTCATACAGAATGTTCTCCTCCCCGTCCTCCGCCTCCTCGCTGGCGCCGGCCATGCCGCGCTCCCGGGGCGCCCCGCCGCTGTCCCCACCGCCGGCTGCCATGCCGGGCCGTCCCGCCCACTCCGCGCCGCCGCGACAACGGCGCCCGGCGGGGGCCAAACTGCTCCGCCTTTAACTCGTGCGGCGCCGGCCCGCAGCGTGAGGGTGCTCGGGGCAGGGAACGCCTGGTGCAGGGAGTGGATTAAGCCCTTACTGAATAGGGGCGAAAAGTGGGGAAAAAAAGCAAAAGGTGGATTTCTCGCAAGTTGTTCTTCCAACTTTAATGGTGCTACGTAGGACTTCTAAATATTTCAGTCCTACAAGTTTGAGTTCCCAGCGTTCGGCTTTCTCAAGTCGATAAAATGAGCCTGTTTGTAAGTTCTGGGCCCCTCGCATCAGGAAGGATATTGAGGGGCTGGAGCGTGTCCAGAGAAGGGCAGCGGAGCTGGTGAAGGGTCTGGGGCACAGGTCTGATGAGGGGCTGCTGAGGGAGCTGGGGGTGTTTAGCCTGGAGAAGAGGAGGCTCAGCGGAGACCTTATCACTCTTTACAACTGCCGGAAAGGAGGGTGTAGCCGGGTGAGGGTCAGTCTTCTCCCACGCAAGAAGCTGTAGGATGAGAGGACAATCTTAGGCTGCACCAGGGGAGATTCAGGTTGGACACCAGGAAGGATTTCTTCCCAAAAAGAGTTGTTAAACATTGAAATGGGCTGCCGAGAGAGTTGGTGGAGTCACCATCCCTGGAGCTGTTAAGGAAAGACTGGATGAGGCACTCAGTGCCATGGTCTGGTCGACAAGGTGGTGTTCAATCACAGGTTGGACTCGATGACCTCAGAGGTCTTTCCCAACCTAATAGATTCTGTGAAATAATTATGAAAGAACTGATGTTTCAGCCTCTTTCCTGCGCCTTGATAAAGCATTTGTAAAATAGAAATAAAATCACTTCACACCCTGACACTTCTGCTCCTGTGGTCTAATTTTCGCTCGTGTTTAGTAAGCTCTTGTAGGCAACTGTGCCACCTAGAATTAGGTTAAACTAAAATTCAAATTCTGAAACTAGGGATTCAGGGCAATATGAAAGCTCTGTTGGATACTTGGGAAAGACTTCAAGAAGAAACAACTAATGGAAAAAAATACCTTTTGACTGTCTTTATATTTTTTTAAACTATATTTGACAATGTAGCTTGTAAACCAGTGGTAAATAGTATAACATTATGTTTGTAAGCTTCAAAGAATTGTGGGAGATCTATAGTAAATTACACTCCACGTTCCCCATCAACAAGCAGCACTACATATTGATATCAAGGTCTGCCTACAAACAGGTTTTCTTAGAGTCATGGTTGAATCTGTACATTATTCATATCTGTGCCTTTAAAAAAGTTACTAGTTTTGTCATTTATCTGAAAGCAAGCGAACTAGTGATTGACAGATATAGCAAATCATAGTGAAAGAAAAGAGGCACATCAAAGGAAAAGATACTCCCAAAGGAATTATTAATAAATGAGAAACCATTGCAATGCAAACAGCCTGGTACGAAGAGTATTGAATACCCTGCTGTATTTTTCTCTGCATGACAGCGATTTCTACAACGTAAGTTAACAGCCAGTAGGGCTCAGTAAGTTTTAAAAAAGGTCCTGAAACAAACCACCGGGACAAAACCAGTTTTCAAGCTGCAACACAGAAGTCATGAGAAAGTCGTTGTCAGAGATGCTTGTTTTGGGGGTTTTTTTGGGCTTTGAACCAGATGTATGTTTGTCTCATGCTGCCTTAGGAAAGATTGAAGCTGTGTTTCACTGTGGAAAACAGTAGGCAATAGTTTATACTGTGCCTTCCACTTAGCAGACAAATGCACCCTTGGCTCGTGATGTAACTGTAGAAGCTGCATTTCTGCACTTGCAATCTAATTTTGGTTTTTACAAAACACCAAAGATTCTCGCGTTTAATGTCACTAGAAGTTATCCTAGAACAAGATGGTGCAGAATTTGGGGAAACTTCTGTAAAAACTGGAGAATAATGTAACCCTATTAGCCTACATTTAAAAACATACCTCGGTGCGTTTGTTGTCTGTGTGTCTGTGTGATGACTTTTGGTCATCAGCACCGGGAGAGCACACACGGGCCAAGCCGGAACGTGCGGCGCGGCGGTTCCTGCGCCTACCCGGCCCCATAAAGCGGCGGCCGGGCCGTGCGCCTGCGCCGTTCGCGTTGTTCCCGGGGCGAAGATGGCGGCGTTCTCGGGTACGTGGCGTGGGGGCCGCGGGGTTTCGGCCCTAAGGGAGCCTCTCGCCTCTGCCCGCCGGCTTCCGGGCTCCCTGCGGCGCCAGGGGCTGCTCCTCGGGCCTCCCTCCCAGCCGGCCCGCGGTAGTGTGTGGCTGACCCTGTATCAGGCTGGAGGTTGCGAGGCCTGAGGTAGATGTAGGTGCCTCTCCCCGTGTCCTCGGGCTTCTGCAGGCTGTGAGAAGTGGTTATCGGAATGATTTTGCAGGTTTTATTGCATATGTGGATCCGGCAAAGGGGCTGCTTAAAATTTAGGCTCGTCCTTCATGCTCACTAGTTTCAGTAACAGGAGGTTTATCCTAACTGTTCTCTGTATTGCAGTGAATAATAGCTGGCTTGCATAAGAGAAGCTCTGCTCGGTGATGCAGTTTAGCAAACTATATGTATTATATAAATTATGTGTATATAATAGTAAACTGTAATCCCACAGTTTACTGTTAAACGAGGAAACATCATTCTTTGTGTCCGCTGTCCCATGCAGATATTTGTGCAAATAGGCAGTCAGCTAAGGTCAGGGTTCTGTAAAGTTTTAATGTTAATGTATATGGGATTTTTAATTTGTTGTTTTTAACTGAACTTCTTGCATCTTATTATGGGGGGAAATGCTGAAGCTTCTTCCTGAGATCTAGAGATCAGTTTGGATGCTACACAGCAGGATTAATTTGGATGTAGTTGACGAAAATATCATGGTGTCATTATTTGATTAAATCCTTGTACTTTATATTGAATTAAGCTGGGTGAGTTGGGAGTATGTGGGAAAAATTACGTATGGATTTGTTTTTAACTTGAAATCAGTGGGAATTGATTTTGATTACTATGGGCAACACTTTTTTGCTTGTGTGAATTGCCTGCTTTTGTAGGACTACAGGCCAACACTTGAAAATATTAAAGTTTCCTGAAATCATATTACAAGTAAAGCATGTTTGTTATAGCATTTGTATTGTAGCAAATAGAAGATTAGTTTTTGGCTGCACACATCCATCTGTGCCAGCCCAGCTCAGTCCATGTGCGTACTGTGTCTGAAACTCAACATGTGGCAGTAGAGGCCAGTGTGTAAAACCTCTGCTTAGAAAAGTGCATATTTATAATTAAAGGAATTGATTTAGAGTAGCCATATGTACCCAAAAAGAGGACCAACAGATAAATTATTATTTTGATGGTATGCTACCATCATTTCAGTTACTTAGGATCCACTTTCCTCTTGCCCCTGTTGAATAGCTGCAGGTTTCTTTTGTTTTCCTTTTTAAGTACAGAGGATTTGTTTATCAACATAGAAACGTGTTGCTCCATATTTAACTTGTGTCTGAGGTGTCCCAGTTTGAGACATATTGGAGGAAAATATCCTGTGATAGAAGGCAGGTTTCAGCTACCCCTCCCCCACCAGGATCGAGAAAAAATTCCTTGGAGAAAGAAGTGAAAAAAACGTTTTATTTAACAAACACAGTCCACGCAGGCATGGGAAAAGAATAATGCTAAATAATAAAACCTCTCGCTGTGGAGAGAACCTGGTAAATTTTAGAATCCTTTCTGTGGGTGTGGTCTCTCTCTCTCCTCTCCGAAGCTGGGGTTCGGCGTGGGCCTCTCCGGGCCAGGGTGTAAGGTCTCCCAATGATGTTTCTGGTGTTGCTGAACAGTTCCAGAACGAAAGAAGTAGAAGTCAAAGTTCCAGGGAAAAAAGTTTGCCTCAGCTAGCAGGCTGTCTCTCTCCTGAGAAAAGGAGCCAAGAGTGGCTAAAAGCAGGAAGAGTGCTTCCTCCCTCTTGCCGCCGCAACAGAACACAGGGGAGTAGCGTGTCCTTGAGGCACAAACCGCTTTGAAAAGTTTGCCTGGCTGCTGCTCCCCCCTCTCCTAAATCCAGCTTAAACCAACAGAAAAGGCACAGGATTCATGTATAGGCATGGAGCAGGTGATAGGGGATACAACATCATGAAGTCACCCCAAGACATGAGGTACAACCACTTGATATGAGTTTGCCAGTAGCCAAGGAAAAAAAACCTTTCAAAAATGGATGTAATTAATAAATTTATCAAAATCAAGGCATTGTCGTCTTATTGTACATGCTGTAAGTGTCTAAGGCAAGATTTAGTGAACTAGAGTCTTTATAGGGTACAGGTGTTTTCTATTGTTTGCACCTCAACTGTAGAGAAGGTTGGGATATTTGTGATTAGCAAAGTCTTCCTTGTTGTCTGCATAGGCAGTTTCTGTAAATGTGTGAAGATAAGTACCGTGTCCTTGAAACGGTGCTTTGTTCCCAGTGCGTTTGCTTTGCTGCTTTGTCTGTACCTGCCCCTGTGCCCTGTGTATTGCCTGAGTTACTCTGCTGTATGTGGGAAGAACTCTTAAAGCTGCCTGTGAGGAAGAGCATAGAGAATGTTTCTTTTCTGTCAGTGAGTGCTGTAGTGCAGGCTGCACATGCTGTTACCAAAAAAATTGGTTTTGTCTGTAGCTGGAAGTGTTGATGCTTGGCAATCTTTTGGGCTCTGTTGAGGTGAATAACTCTGCTTGATCATTTTTTCCTTGTCTTGCAGAAATGGGTGTTATGCCTGAGATAGCTCAAGCAGTGGAGGAGATGGACTGGCTGTAAGTAGGAGTGTGGCAAACTCTAATTTGCCTTTCAGCAATGTATGACATGCTTCTTAAAGCACTCTGCTGTCACATTAAAGCGAAGTGGATGTGTGTTTTCCTTTAACTGTCATTGCATCTCGTGCGCTTCTCTTTTGTGTGAAAGACTGAAGAACACAAATTGTGACCACAGTGGTAACATTTAAACTTGGACAAGCAGAGCATGACTTCTTATGCTTCAATTCTTTTGTTTGACAAAAGGCTCTGTCCCTCTGGTTTATTTATTTTGTATCATGGGGTTATTGGATGAAATACTGTCACATCGTTGATGCTAGTTTAGTACATGTCTTCCAGACTGTGGTCTGTATTTGTGTTTTTCAAACTTAATGCTTGTGTGTCAGTCTTCTAAAAAAGTTGTTATTCTTCTGTTTGGTTTCTTGTTTGGCCAAATTTTTTTTACTTCAGAGTTTGTTTTGAATTGTCATTCAGAATGTTGTCAATACGGACAAACTTAATGTATGTAGTTCTTCTCATATGAATGGTATTGATTAGCTGTGATTGTGTGAAAATGCTGGTTGCATTTAGTTATCTTTACTTCCTTTTCCAGTTTTGAACAGGAATCGTGTAAAGGGGGGCTGCATAAGTGGCTTTAAAGAAAAACTCACTTGAAGAAAGGAAGACAAAGAATATATAGTTAATATGTATGTCTCTTTTATCATTTAGCATAGTGATGTGAGATGTAGTCCTCTTATCAAGGTGCAGCTGAATCTGCTGCAAGCCAGGAGGAATAGCAGTTACCTGCTTCATCTTGCAGATGACCGTAGTTTCTGTGAATTTCTATATAAGTAAAATACTCTTTTTCTACTGATGTAGAACATTACCTTGTGTTAATGTGTCTTTCCTGTAGCCTCCCTACAGATATCCAAGCAGAATCCATCCCACTGATCCTGGGAGGTGGTGATGTGCTTATGGTATGTATGCAGGATAGCCCTATTGGTATAAATCCTGTGTCTTTTATTTGTTGTTTGTATGGTCAATTTTGTTCTTTCCATGTGGGTCCACAGTTAGATTAGCTCTTCTGTCCTATTTCAACAGAAAGGTCTTCAGCTTAAAAGCCTCTTTGAGTTCTTGGAGTGTTTCCAGCTGTTCTTGTGGATGAAATCTGGGGATATTAGACTTTATTTTTTGACTTCTTAACAGACGCTGCCCCATGAATGAAGGTTGTCTGATCTCATCTACTTTGCTTTTGGCTGTAAATGCCTGACATAGGTCTGTATGGATCACGGCTGATACTGCCTAAGCCAATGCTGCAGTATCAATAACCTTGAAAGTATCAGATTAGTATGTCTCGTTCATCATGTCTTTTATGGATTTCTGTGTTCTTGATTTCGTAAACCAAAATAATACTTCCTAAAAAATAAACTTAATTTATCAAAATAGAATTCTAGAACAGTTCTTACAGTCCTGGCTAAACTCTTACATTTTTCTTCCTATAGGCTGCTGAAACTGGGAGTGGAAAAACTGGTGTAAGTAATCAAATTTAAATGAGCAGAAAGTAAAAGTCTTCAAATGGTGAGAGGTGGTGTGTATGCATGTATGCAGAGAGAATGTGTATATGTGTTTAAGCATATAATAGTCTTTACCAACAAATATGTAGGAATGTATTTCAGTGTTTCTGGCCCTGGGTATTGCATCCCAAAACAAGGCTAGAAATAAGTGTATAACTTGTGGAATGAAAGTAGCTTTTTATTTTAGGCTTTCAGCATTCCAGTTATCCAGATTGTTTATGAAACGCTGAAAGACCAAATGGAAGGCAAGAAAGGAAAAGCCACTATTAAAACTGGAGGAGCAGGTAAGTTTTTATGTGTCACACTCTTCAAATTTGAAACTCTGCTAACTCATGTTGATTTTGTTACCTTTCAAAGTAAAGTTAACCTGCCATTAGATAAGTATTTTTTCCATAATTCGGGATAATGTAAATAGAATATCATCATTCAGCACTTTATTAAGCAGTGAATATAAATTTACTGGTGGAATCATGGAAAGAACTGGTGTGCATTGGACTGCAGACTCTTAGTAATGCTCTTGTTTTCAGTTTGAGGTTGGCTGATCCACACCTTGGTTTTCAGTGTTCTTCTGGAATCCATGCTAGCTTAATGCCTTGCAAGATGTTAAGTGGTGGTGGTGTCCATCTTAAAAGAAGGAGTTAAAAAACATCTTTCTGTTGCAGGAATAGGTGAGACCAGCTATGACACCACAGAGTTGGTTTGGGCCTCCTAAGTGAGCTTGAGCAGAAAGCTCTCGTTGGCTCAAACGCATTTTTGTATGGCTGGGGTAACAGTGTAGGATCTTTCAATCCTGCTGTGCTGAGTAGAGCTATTGTGTTCCTTTTGGCTCCTGCCTAGGTTTGGAATTGAATAACAGCATCTTCAGTTGTTAAAGGTTTATTCTAGTAAACATTGAATTGAGCAGGAAATGCAGAGGGCCAGAACTTAGCTATATAGAATGGATTGTAACCATGATAATACCCTCACGGTATTTGAGGGTCTATTATACATCCATTTAATTAAGCTTGCAACTGTAAAGCCAGTAATCATTGGCTTTATCATACCACAGTCCAGTCTGTGGTATTGGTAGATTGGGTTCTATGTAAGTGAACAGTATCTGCACCAACAACAGTCTGAAGATGTTATAGACGTTGTCATCATTATAACTACTGCTGCACTGGTGACAGTAAAGTAAAAAAAAAAGTTAAAATCCTCCTTGAGAGAATGTAATACAAATACACAAATATACTCAGTAAACCTAATTGAAATGATGTCTTTTTTTTTTTTTAAGTCATGTATAGATTTTATTACAGCATGTTGGGCATATGAAAAATGAAGTCAGAAATTTTATGTGTATGTATCTTAGCTTCTTAGTAATGACATTTTAACTCATAGCCTGAAAAATATCTTAATATAAGCTTGGAACAGAAAGGCACATAATGCATTTCAAATTTGTTGTTCTTAATGTAGTTTTGGATATTTTTCTAGCTGAATTTGATTGTGATTGCGTGAAACTGCCTTGTTTTATAAAAGTCTTAATTGGTTTCAGTTGCATTTTTAAGTAACTTAATCCGTATTCTCCTTAATGGAATAATCCAAACTTCCACAGAATACCTTTGCATTAAGTATTTGTGCCCCTCCTTCAAATTTTAGGTCTTCATTTTGAGCTCATATGAATTTTCATTGGAACAAAGCTTGTTTCCCCAGAAAATTAAGCCAAACACTGTAGAAACAATGTGAACTTCTAATTTGAGTTTTACAGGCTTGCTTTGTTGATTTAATGCTTTTTCTGTTACTGTCTTTCAAACTTAGTGCTCAATAAATGGCAAATGAACCCTTATGACAGAGGATCAGCTTTTGGTGAGTTGTCCTGCTGTTCACTTGAAAACATTTGCTTGGTAAACAAGAGTAAACTAGAGGAAAGCATGCATGAAATTTTATTTTTAAAGCAGTTAGGCAGTTTCTTTAACAAAAATTGTCTTGTAATTTTCAGCAATTGGATCGGATGGTTTGTGTTGTCAGAGCAGAGAGATAAAAGAATGGCATGGATGCAGAGCAACTAGAGGCGTGACTAAAGGTAGATATAAAGTGATGTGTTTTGAATACTCTTCTAGAAAAGTTTCAGCTGAAATGCCTGCTTTTCACCTATTGTTAATGTAGATGGCTGCATTAAAAGCTTTCTATACATCTGACCAAATTTAGTGCTAGCTTAAGACTTTGAAATGAAAATACCTCTGTTTTGTTCTCCTTGTGTTGTAAATTACCTTTTCCATGATAGTGATGCCTGGACATAAAATCTTCCCAAACAATGTTAAAATGGTAATAGAAGAGCAAACCTTTACTTGAAAGCTTTCAGGTACACAGTATTGGGAAAACCACTCCCCAAATTAGATTCATACAATTTTATAAGGTTGGGCAGTTAGCATATCCAGCCAATACTGTCCAGTTAGAAGAGCAGTTGGTTAGGTAATATTCCCCCCGCAGGTTCTCCCCCATTGGAGTCCTCCAGCCTGGTCCTCTAACTCTACCTTTATTATGTCTGCGATACATGATACAAGATAAAATGGTAAACTTAAAAGGCGAGACTAAACAAAACTTTAAGAATGCATTAATAAGAGTTTGTTCACTGTGGGAAAGAAAGCTGGAAAAGTACTAGAAGTTATACCTAGGCATTTAACAGTCCAGAAAGCTACAAATACATGAAGAATACATTAAAACCTAAAAATATTTAGGCATCAATAGGAGACTGAGTTGAAGGAGGAAGAGTTCATCAGAATATATAATATTCATCAGAATGCATTTTTATTAGGGAATAGCTAAGTACACAGTACTTTGAATTGGTTACTCACTTCACACAGATGTGTGCATTCAGAAATTTCACGGTTCTGTGGTTGCAGCAATAGTTGAGAGGCCAACCCTAACACTTGACTCAGAAGCAGTCATCCTGATACTCCAGTGGTTCTAGGTGTGTGTTCTGAAAGACCCTAAACAGTCTCCTTTCATGGGGTATGCAGATAATTCTGTAGTCTGTGAGTACATAACAGCCAGCTGGATGTGCCTCAAGTGGCACAACCAGTTGTTGATGCTGGGCTCTGCTGGTGGTCTGGTACTGATTCTGCAGAACCTTGTGTCCTGAATTTATCAGTTCCTGTGGATTCAGTAGGACTGCTCTTCTCTCTTGCTTATCACTCCTTTGGAGCCTTTCACACACCACCTGTCAGTGTATACTTTGTCTCTTTTGCCTGCTCTTTCTTCATTCCATACATAGATACACACAGCCTTTTCACACAAACACAGTAGGGAATTTTACGACACTTGCAGCAAGACTGGGAATGTTAGATTTGTATGGGCTTGGAAGTAGCAAAATTGAACCACTTTAATAAATTTGGGTGTTGTATTAGTTCCTTTCTTTTTCTTTTAAAGGGAAATACTACTATGAAGTTTCCTGTCATGACCAAGGCTTGTGCAGAGTTGGTTGGTCAACTATGCAGGCTTCACTAGATCTGGGTGAGTTTCCTTCTAAAGAACCTCTAGGGAGTTTTTATATTCACATGGAATGGCTGCAGTCCTGTTCTAGTATTGCTGAGAGTGGGCTCCTTGGGAAGGATCCCAGTAATGGACAGCTGAAAACTTTTTTGTATTTTACTTCCTGTAAGAGGAAGTCTTTGGTGGTGGCAGTGTTTTCTTGTCTTCTGTGACTTTCTGCCTTTTATGTCATTTTTTTTTCAATGAAGATGACTGGAGACTAATAAAATCAATAAATGTACTGCAGCAAAAGTACTAGTTTGATATATGTCCAGGTCAGAAGTCTGTAATTAGCACTGTGTGTTACTTGTTTATGTGGTAATGTCAGAGATTTCAGTTGCGGATACCAAGAGGAAGAAGCATAACCTGTCAACCAAAAGTTAAAAGCCTATTGTCTTGTCTTCAGGCACTGATAAATTTGGCTTTGGCTTTGGTGGCACTGGTAAGAAATCTCACAACAAGCAATTTGACAGCTATGGTGAGGTAAGCTTGAATTGTGTTCGGTAGAAGTATTATTAAAAATTTTGCTGTGTTAGTCTTGTGCTGTTACAATCAACTGTCTTTTGAAATAGTGCTCACTTCTAAGTGAGGCTCGCTAGGCAAAAGTACAATGGAACATTGAAGCATTTTTGGATAAAAGCTTATTAAGAGATTTAACAAAAGCAGTTATAAACTTGAGACGTGATTGTGGTAAGACTGCAATTAGATCGACTCTTACTTAGAAATTAAAATTTTTCTGTGTGTTACAGGTTAAAAGTTACCTGACCTCTTGAGATTTGTCTTGACTTCAGTTTTAGCTTGAACAAATCAACCCATCTGTATACCTTGGTGAATGTCCAAGTGAGGGCTTTGTATTCTGTTTACTAGAAGTTAAAATAGAAGTAATTGCACAACTGTGTAATCTGTCAAAACGCATTATTAAATTCTAGTAAAGCAGGGTGCACTACTTCTGGCTATTGAGTTGGGTTTGCCATTACCTTAATGCACACTTCTGAAGTGTCTGCTGGGAATAGCTGTAGTGGTTTTTGTGTAGTGTACCAGTGGAATTCAGACGTTTAAACATAATTTATATAAATGAGTATTACAGCAGAAACTCAAGTCTTTTGTGGTATTAATGAATTCAATGCCATAAAACTTGAAACTTTTATGACTCTTGTAGCTTGTTTAGTAGTGACTCTTGAGCTGTTGGTTAGAAGCACTATAATATATAGATATTATTCAATACCTTTAAAATTGAAAGATCTCAATATATTTAAATAAGGCACGTAAGTACACGTAACATGCATATAGCAGCATCTTCAAGAGTTAGTCTTTTGTTATAGTCAGAATACAAGTTTCTGATGCCATGTTTGGTGCTCTAGGCTTAGATTTACGTTGGCTAATAAATACATGGCTAGTGTGCTTTTCCATGATGCAGAATGCTTCCAGGTAAATGACTTAAATGTATCATTATCATTGTGTTTGGTTTTTAAAGTAAATTTAAAGCAGCAATAAATGTTGAATATCTAAGATCAATTGGGCAGTTTACTGAAAATTTATAATCAAATAAAAATATACCTTCTGTTTACAATGGTCTTGCTGAAATAAATTGAATTTGCTTCTTTCAAGAATCAGCAGTTATTAGGGAGAGGTGGGAAAACTAAATGCTGACAGAATATAAGCACTAAGTCTTCTTAATGCACTGAAAATCTCTTAGCTTCACAAACCTTTTTTCTTTTGCAGGAATTCACGATGCATGATACCATTGGGTGTTATCTAGACACAGAAAAAGGACAAATAAAATTTTCCAAAAATGGTAAGTTTTATTCTCTTTTTTTGGAATTCTGTTTGGATGCTTTCACTGGAGGGGAGGGAGAGGAATGCACATACTTGAAGAGTCTGACAACTAACCCTACTTTCAGGGAAGGACCTTGGCCTTGCATTTGAAATCCCACCACATATCAGGAACCAAGCACTTTTTGCAGCTTGTGTACTGAAGGTAATAGGAATATTACAGATGTCCAAGATGATTATAATTTTTCTGGTTTTGTTACTGAGCTACTTAAATATAAAATTTGCATAACCACGTATAGTTAACTGCAGTTGTACACGTAAAGTCAGTTTTCTTTGGGTTACCAGTATTCACTACTGAAGTAATAACGTGTGTGTTAGCTTTGAGTACCATTTCAGCTAAATGTTTAAATTCAAATTTTAATCTTGAATTTAAAGGTAGAATAGCATGGATAATTAATTCCTAATAACAGTGCTATGGTGTGTGTATTAAACTTTGATATACTGTCCTTCAATTGATGTAAGCAAATAGCTTGGAAGTCAGATTTCCTGTTTCATTTGTTCTGAACTCTAACATTACTGTAATGTAGTACTATGTCTTTCTGAGTTAATCTTTTTGAGTCTATCTCTCAAGCAGTAAAGATTTTAGCAAAACCTTTCGGTGGTTAGAGACATGTACAAGTTCAGAAAAAGTGCTTTGGTTTTTTGTTAGCTTTTTTCTACTTGTTTGGTTGGTTTTAAGTTCCAGCAAGGTTTCAGTGGTAACTTGGGGAAGAGGAATGTGTCAGATGGGAGAAAAGACCTTCCTCATCTCTTTGTCTGTATTTTCGTTGTTGAATTGTTTCTTATTTTATGTGGTCTCTTGAATCTGTTTGTATGACACAATTTTGTTGAAACTTAGAATGCTGAATTGAAATTCAACTTTGGTGAAGAAGACTTCAAGTTTCCACCAAAAGATGGCTATGTTGGTCTTTGCAAGGCTCCCGAGGGTAGTGTTGTAAAATCACAACACTCAGGTAGGTTAGATTTTACAAACTTCTCTTGTTTCTATATTCAGGTTGTGTTACAGAGCATCTTTTGATCCCTTTAACTGCTATCAGAAAGATCTTGAACATAGCAGTAATGGAGAAATACTGGTGCTTTTTTTCAAGTACACCAGATTTTCTTACTCTTAAACCACCAACAGTCTTTAATATTTTGATTTTAGAAATGCATCATATAAAAGAAGTCTAGTTTTTTAACAGTGTTATCATAAAAATAAGTGTGCGTCTTTATGCTCAGCAATAGAATGGATTATCCTGCATGACCAGTACACCCACTTGTAATTTCTGAACATTTTCTGAACTTATTCATGATTGAAAGAGCAATCACATCACCTTTTAATGGAGCATTTAGAATTATGAGGTTTTAATTACTAATAGAAAATATAAGTTTGTTTCCAGTAAAAAATTCCAGAATAGGAATGTAGTTTGTATTAATGGTGATTTTTTTCCATTAAGGAAATGCGCAAGTGGTTCAGGCACAGAACCTTCCAAATGCTCCAAAAGCATTGATTGTAGAACCGTCAAGAGAGCTGGCAGAACAAACTTTGAACAATGTGAAGCAGTTCAAAAAATATGTTGATAATCCCAAATTAAGGTAATAGTGAATGTTAGTTGCATTTATGGTATTTTCCATGGATGTAACTTCGCAGGGAGATGGGGGGGCTCCACTTTGTAGCTAAGTGAATCATGATCTGTAGTGCTGCTGATAATAGTATCAGTAATAATCTGCTACCAACCAACCTTCTGACTTTGCAACTACAGTTAGACCACTTAGGGGTTTTGGGGGGGNGGGTTTTTCTTTTAATTATCAGTGATAACTAGTATGATGCTTCACATACTTTTCTTGACTAAAAACATTTTCTGCTTACTCCTCTTGTTTCCTAAACATTCTCCTATGCCCCCATCTTCCTCTGCCACTTCATTTTGTTTGTTTTTCGTCTCCATCAAATAGTTATATACAGGGTCTGTTATCTACAAGACAAATTATCATGGAGATGCAATTCTGAAAAATGAATCACCTACAAGTTTCTTCGGTTTAAAGTTTTCTCTGTTTTGACTGTGCTTCTAAAACTTAATTTTCCCTATTCTAAACTGCAATCTGTTTGCAAGAGTGCATTTACTAGAATTGCTGGGGACTAAGCAATGGGAATAGGCAAGCCACAATGTAAGATTCATTTAGTTTACTGTTATTTGCATTTCTAACTTGCAAGAACACAGGAAAATTCATTAAACTAAGTTACATAATTTTTGAGATTTTTAACAAACTTAAGATTAAATTGGTTAATATGTGATTAATACAATAGCAGTAAAGTAATCACATTCAAATACAGCTTGGTAACAAAATTTTCACTTGAATTGAAATACAATACACTACATATGAAGGCATGAATTTCTAAATTGATTTTTTCTATTGTTCTTTAACAGCTCTGAACAGTAATTTTATTATCAGCTCTCAATAAAAGAATCAGTCTTCAGACAGATGTTTAATATACCTTCTGAATATTATAAATGCGTAAATGTCAAATATATTTATGTGATTTTAGGGAACTGCTAATTATTGGTGGAGTTGCTGCAAGAGATCAACTCTCTGTGCTGGAACAAGGCGTAAGTTGTTTTTTTGTCATATGATGTAATAGTTCGGATTCCAAGTAACTCATGATGTTGCTAGAGGATAGTAATGGTGCTTCTTGTAACTCCTGTAATAATAATAATAATAAATATGTTAAAAAGAAAATGTACAGTAGATAGCAAGTTCATGTTCTTGAGCATGTATGTTGAGCAGTCTAGCTGTTGTTCCTTTACTTCTATGTCAATACAAGTGCTTATAGTACTTAGTCAAATTCTGTTGAAGCCTGAATACTCCTGAAAATCTTAAAATAAAGGTGTAATTGTTTGCCATTTGTCCTTAACCAAAAAGACAGTTTTCCTACTAACTTCTGTTCCATGTTTTCATGAATAAAAATAGTCTACAGTTATCAAGGTGAACCTACACTACAAACCAGTCCTACATAGAAGGAAGTGGTCTGGCTTCAGCAGCATGGAATGTACAGTCAATTCAATCATGCTTTTTCTTAATTTGAGACTCACTTCTAGAAGTGAAAACACATCACTGTCAGTAAATTTTCTAGTGGTTCCAGCTGCCGAAGTACAAATTTTCTGTTAAGCCTACTTGAACTGGAAGATTATTAGACTTCCATGTGAATGCTAAATTCTTGACTGTGAACCCTTCTGTCTGGCGAAATCTTAAGTTATTTCTGTAGTTGATAGACTTTGTATCCTTCTACCATGAGAAAAGTTAAATTTATTTTATCCCCATTTAAAAACAAATCTGTTTGTTGGCTTTAGATAACAAAATTGCACAGCTTGGGGTTCCCGGAAGGGAAAAAGGGGCACAGCATTTCCCGAAATAAGGGAAGGCTTCCTCGCTAAGGTAGATTCTGCTAATGAAATGACTGTAGAACAAAAATGCAGGTTGCCTGGGGAGGAGGTTGTAGGATCCCTTTCTGTAAGGATACTGAAAATTGTATTAGGCAGCTACCTAAAGGAACTTGGAAATTGTCCTTGATTTGCATGTGAAGGTGGGAGTGGAGACCAGATGATCTCAAGAGATTCCACCAACTCAAATTAATCTAGGATTTTATGAAGTTAGAAGTAATAGTGGTAAAGCATTTTACTGATAATTATCTAAGCTTAACATAAAGAGACAAAGCTTTTAATGCTTCTAGTTAGAGGACCAACTCATACTCTTTATGTACTTCATAGGTGGATATTGTCGTTGGAACTCCTGGAAGGCTGGATGACCTGGTCTCAACGGGGAAGATTAATTTATCTCAAGTTAGATTCCTGGTTCTGGATGAAGCTGTATGTAGAGAACTAAGTGCTACTTAAATTCTGTTCTTAAAAGCAATATGATATTTGCAAAAAAGAGTCAGTGAAACATGATGGTTCTATAGTATTTGATAATTCAGTGGAACAGTTAGATACCTATAGACTGTTCCACCTTAATCCTCTCATTGTTTGTCACCATAGTAACCAATTTTTTTTTCACCTGCCTTCGTAGCCTCTCTGTTAAATCTGTTTGGAATTTTTCTGATAGAGAAATATATTTCAAATTGTATTTATGAGGTACTGAAGTCTGTCCCTGTCACTGTAGGGAACTTGAAGGACAAAGACAAAATATAAGTGTTAGTTAACCCAGCAGGTCTTGAAGCCAGTGAATGTTGTACTCAATATGCTGTGAAATAAGTGCATCTCTCTGATCTGTTATAGTACAACTGAATACTCACAAAGATTAAATGCCTTGGGGTATTAGCTAGTAGTAGCTGCTGAGCTGCTTGTGAAGCACAGCAGCTATAATGTAAATACTCCATATTTTTACGGTTTTTTTCTCCTTAGTAATAGTATCCCTGCCATGCATTGACCTGTCCAGCTAATTAAGAGCAAGAACTTCCTGAGACTATAAGTGTATTGCTCATCTAACTCAAATGTAAAGACTGAGAAACAAGGGAGATTTGCAGCTTCATCTCTTCTATTTCATCCCCACGCAGGATGGCCTTCTCCTCCAAGGTTACTCAGATTTCATAAACAGGATCCACAGTCAAATTCCTCAGATAACCTCAGATGGAAAGAGACTTCAGGTATACAATGTTTGTGATTTGGGTTTTTTTGTTGTGGTTTTTTTGTTTGTTTGTTTTGTTTGCTTGGATATTTTTGTGTGTGTGGTGGGCTCCACTTTCAGTTGTTGACTATTATTTGGCATGGAGAATGCTTCTTTGGAGTTTGATAAAGCTCTTCTGCAAAACTTAACACTTGTTCAGTGAGTTCAGTAGTTGCCTATGAATATATATTTTTAGGATTCCAGATGTTGAAGCCTAGTGTTGAGCCGTTTTCAATTTAATTTGAATTATTTATATATAAATATATCAAAACATGACTGAGTACATACTTTATGATTTCTAATGTGTTAGTAATCTTGATTCATCAGCTTTCAGTAGTTCAGCATTCTTCCTGCTAAATGATCGGGTAAGAGAATAGTTAAGCAACTTATTTTGTGTCCTGACTCTTGCCAACTGAGTGGTTCCTGTGATGAGGAAATCCAAACTCTTTCTGTTGTGCTACATTATGCTATTCAGCTACATATTCTTCCAGTTCTACTCCCACCTTTTTGGGCTGGGAGGATCTTATCTTCAGTGGTATCCATATGACTCTTTTCAGGTGATTGTGTGCTCTGCAACACTGCATTCTTTTGATGTGAAAAAACTATCTGAAAAGATCATGCATTTTCCAACCTGGGTTGATTTGAAAGGAGAAGATTCTGTCCCTGAAACTGTACACCATGTAGTTGTGCCTGTAAATCCAAAAGCTGATAAACTCTGGGAAAGGCTCGGCAAGAATCACATCAGGGTAAGTGAAACAAAATTATTTGTCCATGTGTACTTATTTAACCTTCAGAACAGGGACCTCGCGTTGAAGGATCTCTGCTGGCTATTGAAACAGCTTAATGTGAAATGGTTTGTTCCATAGTAGCCAGCATCATATCAGTGATGTCATAACGCTGTTTCTGAACAGCTCAGTGTTACAAACATGATTGAGGAAGAGCTTAATAGAGAAACAGTCTGATTTGCACAAGAGAACAGTGGCACTGTGCTTTTTCATTTATTTCACAGCTAATGGTTCATGGCCTAACTGTACTTAGTACCTCTTTTCTGACGGGGCAGGAGGAAATAAACCTGCCAAGACTGATCATTCTGTAAGGTAGTTCTGTCTTGAACCCGTGTTAGATGAGCAGTTTTTAGAGGAATGGATTTCATATCAGACTGCATTTGAGACTCTAAATTCTACGTTCACCAGACACCTATTCATGTGAGAAGGTGGTGGTTGTTCAGGTCTTTAGTATTCAGGTTATGAATAACCTGGGACCGTATTTCGTTCTTGGCAGCTGTGATGCAGTAACAAGTCTAGGTTTTCTTAAACCCTCTTTGTCTTTGGAACCTCTGTTTGTCCCATGTGTTACTAAGACTTAATGAAAAGGTACTACAAGTTCATTTCTCTTGGGTTTAAAGTTTATATCTGACTCAGCCTAGCATAGGGAAAAAGATAAGCAACTAGCATAGGGAGGAAGATAAG
Source organism: Rhagologus leucostigma (assembly GCA_013397725.1). NCBI lineage: Eukaryota > Metazoa > Chordata > Aves > Passeriformes > Rhagologus > Rhagologus leucostigma. The sequence goes on from VZTD01000490.1 coordinate 382,465, forward strand.
GAACTACTGTTTGTGATTTATCCATATATGACAATGCCTTTTGATTCAGGATTGTTCTGGTTTTTTTGATTCTTCACTTTGTTCAAAGGTGTTTTGTATCCAGTGTCTACATAAATAATTTTAATTCCCCTTTTTATGAATAAGTTTTGTGTGCTTAAACTCAAGACTTTCCTTTAGCTAAAGGTGGATTAACTTGTCTGAGAACAGAGTGCTAAGATTACTTTTTTTAAACTTTGATTTCTTCCTAGTTATAAGTCAATGGAGTTAAGTATTTCTCTGTGAAGAGTGGACTAATGACTTGGGGGGCTTTTTTGTTTGTATTTTACCTTAGACTGATGAAGTACATGCAAAAGACAATACACGACCTGGCGCTAACACTCCAGGTAATCAGCAACACTAAGAAATAGCTTGTGAAATGTTTGTAAATGTTTTGAAGTAAAGATAAATTGTAGTAGATGCTGGCCTTGAGTCATGTTCCTCCAAATTTTTATTTCTATGCTCTCATAGTCTTTAAGAGAAATGTGTTTCTGTAATTGGGGAGTGGGAAAGAAACTTGAATATATGTTTTGCAGATTTGTAGACAAGTGTTTGTTGGTGTGTATAAAAAACCTGAAACTTCTCAGTGGTTTTGTTCTTTCTGTATTATATCACCTTGGAGCATGGAGGGGAGAGGTAGAAATTGAAAGTTTCGCTTACTTGCTCTAATAATAAAAGTTTAATGTCTACTGAAGGCTAGAGAACTTTAAAAGTATGCATTTCAAAGGTTCTTCATGTTTTTAAACAATTTGAGTGAAATAACTTCTTTATTTTTATTTAGAAATGTGGTCTGAAGCTATTAAAATTCTAAAAGGAGAATACACTGTTCGGGCAATCAAAGAACACAAGATGGACCAAGCCATTATTTTCTGCAGGACTAAAATAGACTGTGATAATATGGAGCAGTACTTCATCCAGCAGGGCGGAGGTAATGCTTTCATGTTAACCTTACTCAGCTCATTTTTCTCACTTCTGTGTTTTTTAAACACCAAAATCGTATGATGGGGTCACCAATACTAGGATACAGCACAAATAAAATTGTGCTTCACGTTTTTTATGTACTGACTGGGCATAAAATGCAGGGTTTGGTAGCAGGCAGCTGCAGGGGTGCCCTTTGTGAAAGAAAGCAATGAACTGCCCTATACCTGTTCCAGACAGTTCTGAAATGGATGGAAACCCATCATGCACCAAAATTTGAACCAATGAGAAGAGTATATGGTGCCTCTGCTGAAACATATTAGTAAAATTGATAGTTGGTAAGGAAAGAGACATGAGAGGAAATCTGTGTGTACAAATGTACTCACATAAGGAGACACAGAAGGAGAAATGTGAAAGAAAACAGGGGAACAATGAAATGGGATGTGTGAGGAGAAAGGTGAAGACAGACATTTGAAGAGGTGGGGAGATTTGGAGCAGGAAGGAGTAAGGAGAAATGCCTGCACAGACTTGCCCCCTCCCTCCAGCATACTGAGGGGGGTGGATTTTTTGCCCGTGAAAATTTTTTCCAGTTCTGTATCATAACTTATATGTGATGTTATTAATGCATATAAACTCTTTCAGGCCCGGATAGGAAGGGACATCAATTCTCATGTGTCTGTCTGCATGGTGATAGAAAACCTCAAGAAAGAAAGCAAAACCTGGACAGATTTAAGGTGATGCAGCAGATTCTTGAAGGCTTTTTCCTCACCTTCCAGTATCTGAATTCATATGTTAATTCGTGTTCCTAGTTCTCCATTTAAATTAAATTGCACTCAAATGCTCTATGTCCCACTTCCTGAAATTGTGAGACACATTTTCTGTAGGTGGAAGTCTGTACTGGTAATAAATATGACCTTTGTGAGTTTGAATTGAGAAGACAGTGGGCTTATTTTAAAATGAAAACCTAACTTTAAACTCTATAGCAATTACACTGTTCTTTAAAGTCTTTAGTACTTGATTACTTAAAAAATTACTAAAATATTACAGTTTAGTTTTGATTAGGCTGTTCATTGATTTTTGCTTGCCTTATGCTGTTGGGGAAAGAAACAAGGATGTAAAGTGACCAAGCTACTCTTGGATTTATTTGAAGTGTTCCTAAATGTACAGAGACACTTCAAGGTGAAGTAAATCCAAAGAACTATGGTTTCGTTGCCTGGGATTTTGCTTGCTGTATTTAGCACAACACTTCATTACAACTCTGTTTTTGTAGAGAGGAGATGTCCGTTTCTTGATCTGCACAGATGTTGCTGCTAGAGGAATTGATATTCACGGCGTTCCATATGGTAAGACATAACTCTTTAAACTTAAGCTATTGAATTGCATTAGAACTTCAGTGTGTTTGCAGTCCTGTCCACTAGTTAAAATAAATATATGATCTATAGCATCATTTTAAAAGATGTAGATATTAAAGGCTTTAAACTAGGCAATATTTAATTTGGTTGTTCACCATAAGTTCACAAATACCTGATGATGTTCTGTATTTTTGGCAATTGTTCTTTTGTTTTTCCATTCCTGACAAAGAGTAATCAGGGAGAAAAGAGTTCGAGAGTGAAAGCTTTAATGCAGATATTGCAAGTTACACCTGTAACTGTTGTAATAAAGTATGTACATAGGCTAAGGAGAGGAATTGCAGCAATCAAAATCATATTAATTTTAGATGTCTGATCTCTGATCTTAGCGCATACATTAAAAAAAAAGTCTCATGTTCTCTATGGATTGTGTCTGTCTTACACAGTTATCAACGTGACACTCCCTGATGAAAAACAGAACTACGTTCATCGGATTGGGAGAGTAGGCAGAGCTGAGAGGTATGTGTGTTTGGAGCAGTCACCAGGTTTTCTTGATTTTTTTTTTTTTTTTTTTTTTTTTTTTTTTTTTTTTTTTTTTTTTTTTTGTTGTTGTTGTTTCACAAGTTGGCAATAGTTACTGAAATACATTTCTTCCTCCCTTCTCCCCTATTATTTCAGGATGGGTTTGGCAATCTCCCTTGTGGCAAAAGAGAAAGAAAAGGTAATCATACTCCGAAGCAAAGATGAACAGACATTCACTGAAGATCTATCTGCAGCTGCTATCTGACTTGCATAACCTGCATTGATATATTGCTTGTTTGTCTATGCTCAGCTGAAAGAGAACTTAAACATATTCCTGAATTCTTTTTTATGCTGTAATTAGTCAAAATTAATGTACTAAACTCTATTTCACGAAGTTTAGAAGTTGTTTGTCATTATTTCTAGGTCTGGTATCATGTATGCAGTAGCCGTGGAAAAGGGTGTTACAACACTAGACTGAAGGAAGAAGGAGGTTGTACCATATGGTACAATGAGATGCAGGTAAGCGTTTTGCTTAAATGTTCCCGAATTCCTCTAAAAGACTTAGGAATAAAGTTCTTGTTTCACCTGTGTAGTTGAAGTACAAAGCTAGTCTTAGGGTGTTTATAAACTTTGATTCCATCTGAAGAAGAAATTAGAAAACTTCTCAAGTTATATGTTCTGTAAGTTGTTTAATTATAAAAGCTTATTTTAATGTTCCCAGCCAGTTCTGTTGGAGTCTTAGTTTCAGCTTCCCTATAGTCTTCCTAGTCAAAATCTCTGTTAAGATTTAGAGGGTGTTAGTTATATACTTCTGTTTAGATGTTTTGTTGCAAAACTGTAAGTAACTTAAAACTGTTATTTCTCTAACCTGGAAATAGTTTGTCCCTTAAGTAGGTTTTCATTGGGATTTGTATACCAACTATGAATGCTTGTTAAAAAGCAGTACTTCTTTCTCTAGTAAAGAAGGGCAAACATACATCATCTGGGGTAAAATAAGATTGAACTATGAGCTCTTTATTATAAATTAGCCTCATTCATACAAGTAGGGTAGCAAATGAAATAAAGACTTCTAGATAGGGTAAAAACATACTGAAATTGGAAATGAACTTGTATAGTCTGAGTTAATAAAAATGTGTTGGTCTTCGGTGTCTGTGACCAAATTGTTTTCTGTGTACCATTTCCTGTTCAAACTACTTGAATGTGACTGTTGAGAACACTAGTTTGACTAGTCTTGGACCATAAGAGTACTTAAAGACTTCTTGGGGTTTTTTTTCTCTTAGTTGCTGGGGGAGATTGAAGAACACTTAAACTGCACTATTGCCCAAGTTGAACCAGACATAAAAGTACCGGTGGATGATTTTGATGGGAAAGTTACATATGGGCAGAAAAGAGCTCTGGGTGGTAAGCAATGTCCTGCTCTCAAGTTCCCTTGCTATGCAGTGCTTAGTGTTTCCCGGTTGTCTCCTGTGTAACTACAGAATAATAGATAAATAAATAATAGATTATAAAGAAATGTATTATAAAAAGCTGCTAGTTTTCTGCTATCTTCTGCATTTGTTACATGCAGCCTATGGGTTGCAAGTGAGAAGAGTATGTGTATACCTGTTTTGGTTTGTGCTTTTTTTAAACAAAGTAATTAATTTTAGCTTTCTGAATGACTGTGGTTGAGCACTGTTACTTCTGCTGAAAAATGGCTTTGAACACATAATTTAGATTGTGTCTCTTTTGGCAGGTGGACTGTATAAAGGCCATGTGGATGTTCTGGCACCTACGGTACAAGAGTTGGCTGCCCTTGAAAAGGAGGCTCAGACATCTTTCTTGCATCTTGGCTATCTTCCTAACCAGCTGTTCAGAACATTCTGATTGTGCCACACCAGAGAGAAGGCTTGAGTTAATAAATGCTCTGCCCTGTGAATACAAAAATCCCACACTGTCTCTGAGTAGAGGTAGTTAGAAAGTAATTAAAACTAAATATACTTCTTGCATGATGAACAGAGTGTTCAGCACTGTTAACTTTGAGGTAGCTGTTCTCTTAATAAAATAAAACAAGTCAAAGATGAAATGGTTTCGTTTGGTTTTTTTGCCTTAACGGATTAATTTGCGGAATCATTCTTCTCATGGTTTGTTGATTTATCAAAAGTACAAGAGTAGTTAAGCAAATCTCAGAGGAGCGTTTTATATTTATATTTATTTATATTTAAAATTATTTAACTATTTGTGTACTGTAAATTTTTAATGGTGAGCTAAAGATAGATTTATATTCATTCAGACAGTTGTTTCTGTTTCTTTCGTTATTTAGTATCTTAAATATACCCTGAAGTATGTATTTGAAGCTCTTTGTTACCCTAAACCCCTTCATCTAGGCTGATAACTGCGTTTTGATTCTGTAGTTCTAGACTTCAAGTTAATGTTTCTTAAATGTCTAAAATGGATCTTGTACAAAGATTTCTACAATAGTCTTGAATTCATAGGGGAGTACCATGCGAGTATCAAAGCAGTTCATAAAACTGCAGGAAAAGCTTTTTCATGCAGCAGTATAGGTTGAAGTGTTTAATGCCTCTTGTGCTGCTTTCAGAGAGGTTGAATTTATTCGGATCAAACTACTGTAGTCGAATTTGGAAATTTTTTTTTAGCTTTTTTCCTCCAGTGACTCTTCTAATGATAATTAGAAATTTCAGTGACTTTGCATGCGAGTTGTCATCCAAAATATCTCAGGTCATTGGGAATGCCAGACAACCACGAATCAAAGTAAACTTTTGCCTTCCTTGTGAAGTCTTCTTTTCACAGAACGTTCCATCACCTTGCAAAAGTCAGTGAAAACCAATTTAAACTCAGGTTGAGCAAATAATTATTTGTAGTGTTACCTGGAGAGGGCAGACTGAGACCCGGGATTGTAATAAAAAACATAGATTTCTCGTTAACGTACACAAATTAAAGTATTGCATTTACAGCAGTTTATGTGCTATTGCTTGATCCCAAGGAGAGGGGAGTTTACATGGGAATGCTTATCATTAGAACTTGGGAAGAAAAGTTGTCCCATGTGTTCATTGGTCTTGTCAGACAAGTCTAATGAAATCTGTCAACCATAAGTCAATTGAAATTAATTTATTACAATGCCTAAAATCATTTAGATGCAGAAGGAATCAGATCATTCATGTCTGCCTGTTGAAGCTGAGATTAAAACCAGTTTAATCTAGTTTAGACATATATATTGGGAAATATTTTTAAATCACAGGAAAATGGTGAATAGATGGAATCAAAGGCTTAGGAGCATTGATCTTTTTTTGAAATGTGATGTTCTAAATTTGCTACGTGTTCCAAGTGCTGATATGTTTCAAGATTTGCTGCTGGGTATCCAAACTTCAGTGAAGAATTACAAATTGTGACTATTGAGGACTGAAAAAAAATTATGTTAAAAATGAAAATTGCTTTAGGCATATAACCTAGGCATGCCAGTTCTTACGTAAAATTCATATTTTCTTGGTACTGGAGCTGAAATTACTACTCTGGCCTGATGTATATTTGCTTTCGGAAGGGTTTTCCTGATATGCCTTCAAAGGCAGTAGCATGAAAGAGGTACGGGGGAGTTTCTGGTTGAGAGACTTTAAAGGTTGTGTGAGATGTCAAGAACTTAACTGTATCTCATGCTAAATGGCAGAAAATCCCCAATGCCCTAATCAGTAATCTATGAAAAGTTTTTAGGTAAGATGGCATATAAGGTAGCAATTGTTTTGAGGGATCTGGCCTGGGGTTTTTATATTCCAGTTACTGCTGTCTTAAACCACTAAGATGGACTTAGAGGAAAACTTGACATTTTTTTCAGAAAGCAAGTAAGGCTATTTAAAAGAAAATTTTAGACAACAAAATAAAATAGCTGAATGGAATGACACCAAATTAATTTCAGACCACTTTCCCTGATATGTTCTCTGCCTCTTTTTGAGAATGAACATGCCTTTACACCTAGTAACAGTAAGTGATAAGCCATATCTAGTTAGTTTAGCATGATTCCAGTTAAAACCTTTAACTGCCTCTCTTGAACCAAGCACTGACTTGCTTTCACACCAGTCAAGCTATGATGATGTTCTTGTACTGGAAGTTAAAAGTCAACAGATACTTAAAAAATTTCTCAGCATCAGGCGATACTGTGCATCTCACGGGAATGTTGCAATTGATACGCAAAAAAAAAAAAAGTTCTTTTGTAGAAATCAAGTTGCGTAATTTTTGTCTGTATCCTCTAAATGTAGATGTGCGTGTAGGCTGTTCGGCACGTGTGTGCTCCGTGTCTGGGGTGGGGGTGGAGGTTCCCAAGGTGCTTCGGCTGCTCGTAGTTCGCTGAGCAGACAATGCCTTCCTCGTGGTGGTGCTCATGTCTCGCGTATGGCCTTTCCTGCGACAGCCTGCTGCTTACAACTGGGTCAATTACATTCTCCCTATTTTTTTTCTCTTTAGAAACAAACAAACTCCTAAACAAAAAAAAAAAAAAAAAAACAAACTTGAAGCTGTTAGAGCTGTTTGTGTGGAGCACAAACTCTCAGTGAAGGGCACTTGCTTCACTGCCTAACTTCTTGTCACAGCTTGAATAAACATGCAGTGTGAGCTGTTCAGATTGTTAATCCACTAACTTCTGCCTTAAAGGACTTGTTCCTTGTCTAGGTACAAAGCTAATTCTTGCTATTGTACATGTCAAAACTGTGTTTATTTTTCTTCTCAGTGCTGATTTCTAGGGCTCACAAACTGAAAACAGAACCAAAAAATGAGCTTTTGTAAGTGCCCCTGGCAATATTTGTTGCAATTTACTGGCTTTAAAATTGTGTAAGCAAATCCCATGTAGGCATTCTTGCTGTGCTTCAGCTTTTCTGACCAAAAGGAAGGAATATGGGAAATTCAAGATTAGCCTGAGTAAAATGAACAAAATAAAAATTCTGGTTTTAATTTTTTTTTCCTAGTTATATTTTAATCATAGCTATAAAGTTGGCTTAGGGAGATATTTTTATTTGTTTTTTTGAGTTTATCACTTGCTTACTGGAGCACCCTTGTTCAATAGCTTTATATTTTTGACTAATTTGCTTTAGCCTAATATCTTTGAGAGAACTCACATTCTTATTGGATGATTAACTATTCATTTATAACTACTGGTAATAATCTTTCTTTGTTTTCCTTTACACTCCTATAAAGGTTCCTTTTATGGAAGGGAAAAGGATACAGATGGTGTTTGCCACTCAGCGTCCAAACTGCTGAGCTGGGGCCCCCTTTTAGCAAGCTCTGAAGGCAGGAGGAGTTTGCTGGTCTCTTATGCTTTAAGTATGGTTCTGTTTTGCTACTGTGAAAGCAGACAAAATTGCTGCTGGCAACACAGACTTGTACTCCAGTCTTCTCATGTTTATGGAATCACACATACAAATAAACGTGCCTGGTCTATTTGAAGAGGTAATTGGCCTGTGGTCACTACCATATGTGATTATCTGTATAATGCAGTAAGCTGGGCTCCTGCCTAAGCCAGTTAGCAAAATAGCTACATCTCGAGTAGATCAGGTATATGTAAGGAAGAGGAAAACTGAGTGGAAGATTTAAAGGATGAACTTTACCAAGGAGTGTGTAATCCTCTGCCTTGCACCTCTGTTTGTAGGTAGGGAGAAGTGTAACAGCTAGGGACACTTTGAGAAACCCTTCATCACTGGAATTACAGCAACACTTGCCTGTAGACAAAATGAAGTTATGCAAGGGATGAGAGAGAGCAAAACCCTTGTGTAAGGAATCCTCCAAACAATAATACTTTTTCCACAAGTTGCTTGAAAGCAAAAAGTTGCTATTTTTCAGAGTTGCTACTTGTTGCAGTAACTAATGCATTTAGTGAATGATGAGCAGGGTCTTTATCACTTCCTATTAAAAGCTGTCTAAAACTCACTGTGCTTCTTGCAGTGATTTTTGTCTATATCTCTTGGTTTCTCACAAATGTGTCCAGATCCACAGATGGAGGAATTGAGGTAAAGAGACACAGCAATCTGCTGAATGTCAGCCAAGACGGGCGAGAATTGTCGTTATATCTTTGCAGCAGTAGTACGTTAAATGCTGTTTCAAGATACTCAGCACATGAATGAATTAGTCTTTTTCATAATGATTGTTATTATCAGAGAACATAAAGGTACATTCATGAAGCGTATCCCATGACTGCTGAGCACCGCTGCTTACTGGAGTGCCTAGGGTGTATAGCAGAGTATTTCCCTTGTCCTGAAGGGATTTTCTTGATTTAATATTTAGCAGAAAAATTAGAAATACAAACAGCTAACTTGATACATGGAGAACAGATTGCTGGAATTCAGATGCTAGCTAACATTGAGCTAACACTGTTGTGAGTGACAGGATAATCTTGCCACTCCAGAAATTACAGGTCTCCTTTCTGTAGGTGTTATGTTGGACCTACCATTACTGGACAGAAAATTCAGGTAGCCTGGAGCATCTAAACAGCATCAAGAGCATGTGTTTAGACAACTTAAACCGTCCTCTGTGTAAAATAAGGTTGAATTTAAAAATTCTAAAGCATATGGAAACATCATAGTACCTACATTTCATAAACTGTGTTGCCTCTTCAGTTTGCTGTCTTTAGATAGCACTAAAATGTTGTGGAATTGTCCAGTAGTAACTTTCTTCTCTTTGTTGATTGTTGCAATACACAAAACTCATAGAGGATTTGGATGATATCAATTAAAACCATACCTTCCACAGATGCCTTGTTGGGAACCAGCATCCTTTTAACCAAACACTGTAATTGTGTTAGAATTAGTTCAATTTATTGTGTGAGTAATGAAGAATATCATGTAGGATAAGAAAATAATAATAGAAATGACATCCAAATTGCTTTAGGTGGCATTTGTGACTCTTTGATGTATACCAGTATTACAAATAGCCACTCTGTTATTTAGATTTTAAGCAATGTGTTCTCTTCTATTGTATTCTACTAAAAAACTTCTGTGATTGCTTTTTGGTTGTTGCAGTTCCACTGAACAAGAATGGTATGTTTTAATTAAGTGATTCAAAATAGGAAGTATAGAATTGTTAGTATACAGCATATTCAGTTATGCATTAACCAGCCCTGTACCAAATGCAGTAATAGGTTTGAAGGGTTTTTACTGAGTCTTAACCTTTTTGGAAAAAAAAAAACCTTGCATTGCTCTTCCTTATAACAAGAATTTAAGCCATGCTCAGCTGAAATGTTTAAAAAGAAGTAAGCCTTACAAAAAGATAGTCTATTCACCTCTAAGAACTGATCTTTTGTGGTATTTCTAATGGCCTAAAACAGTGAGAACAGAATTTAAATTCAGTTTAAAAATTGTAAAATAGTCTGAAGTCATCTGTACTTTTCTGTCAGCAGCCCAAACTTTGGTTAGGAGCTTTGCCAACAGCCATTGTTGCCAGGTGGTGCTTTTAACTAGGGACTGCATTTAGTCCAAGTTTCTAAAACTAAGTAGTGCTTAGTATATGATAAATACACCTATTTTTTCTGTATTTTCTTGCTAAGATTTAACTTTTCTGGTATGTATGTGGAAACAGCTTTTCCTGATGGCTTAAAAATAGTCTTTATATCAAAAGGAGGAAAAAGTTTGTTCTTAATCTTTCCCTGTTAAACCTGGGGTTTTCTTCTGAGTAATGCCTGTAGTAGCAGAAGCTTCCTCCATGTGTTTTACTTATCTCATTTATTGTGTAGGTAACTTATGTAAATGCTGTGCTTCAGGATGCGGTCTCCTTAATAAAGCAGGAAATCCCTGGGAAACTGTCCAAGTAAACACTGCACAGGCTACCAAAACAATCAGAAATACAGGTTTGTATATTAATGTTTTCATCAAGCCTATATAATACCCCCCTTAAAGATGTCTCTTTTTCTGCAAGGCATCCAATAGAGTGGCCTTCCTACTTGTTAGACCCTGTGTGCATCCAGTTGCCTTTCCTGTTACCCTACTGATGAAAAGTGAGTTACCTTTTACTCCTATATCAACAGGATTGTTTCCATGGTGGCTTTTGGTTTACAGCTCTTGAAAATCAACCGTGGGCTGGGGAGAAAATGTATCAGGGTAAGACGGGGAAGAAATGCAAACTCCACAAATTAAAGAAGGAATGCAAATCAAGTCCTGATTGAGACCTAAATTGCCAGCTTGAAAATAATCTTCTACATAAGTGTTTCCATAAGTGACATGATTTGGGGTAATTAGGTTTGTGGTGCCCAAATACACTGGGGCTGTAAGGTTATGATCTTCAGAGATCAGTGTCTTATGATCTTAAATCTATGTGATAATCTTGACTATGCAGATCAATATGCAGCAAATACAAATTTTCTTTACTCTCTTGCATACTACTATTGTCTAAAGCAAATTAAAATAATGTGGCAAACCACATTATTTTAATTTGCTTTAGACAATAGCAGTATGCCATGAAAAATCCTCTCATTGAAGCATCTGTGTTTCAACAAGATGTCAATCTCTGTGGCTCATTTACAAATCCTAACCTCGTCTATGTTCTGGTTCACATTAGGTTTGTACTGAACAAAATAGAATGTCACAAAAGTAAGCAGGAAGCAATTCCACCCCCAAATGAGGCTATTCCAGTGTTTTTAAGTGTTTAATAAGAAACTTAACAAATTGCCAACTCAGGTAGAACTTGTGGGATGCTGTTGTTTCTCCTTTTGTATGGTGATGCTCTGCTGTTCAAAGTGTCGTATCCAACAGCCACAATTTCTCAGGCAATACTTACCAAACTCAAGCCTCTAACTCATTTATTTGAAGGAGAAATCCCCAACTCCACTAGACTATTTCCTGCATTAAACTAATTAACCTTCACACAGAAATTAAGTCTTGCACAGGTGGTTATGTTTCCTAAGAGAGCAGCCACAGCACTCCCAAGAAGTGTTTGATGTGGAGAAAGTTTTAAAGAAGAGGGAGTTAATTTCCAGAGGTGCTGGTGCTATGAGAAACAATTTCCAGTATTACATGTGTTCTTGGCTTATCTTAGCTATATAGTTAAATGGGGTTTTTTATTGTGTCAGCAGCAAGTACTTTGTTTTGTTTGCCATTAAGATTGTATAAGGTTTTATTCTGCAAAGTTTTTGTAGTAAAAACTGTTATCCATGTATCATTTTATAGGACCAATGTCAGGAATTTGCTTTAGTTTTAATAATTTAATCTGTTCCTTTAACAAGAAAAAAACTGGAGGGGGAAGATAGCAGTGGGCAAGGGTAACCCAGGCAAGGCTTAGTCTGATGCATTGATGTGAAAGTTTTTACCTGGAGTTCTGCTTATACCATCGGTGTGTTACAAGTAAGTACTGCCTTTTTTCATTAACTGACCCTATTTCAGCCTTCTCTTTCCATGAAGCGTCATATTCTTGGTTCACCTGCCCTTGCCAGGTGCTGTGTTATTGCCTTCCCTTACCTGTGGTTTAGGGGATGTGCACAAGGGAAGACCAAAGATATCTGCCAGGTAAGGCGGGAGCGTACAACAAGACAACATTCCTCTCAGAACACTTGCTAGCATGAGACCTAAGAAGGGGACAAAATTAAGAGCAGCAGTAGAATGCTACTGTAAATCATTCTACATTTGACTGGGGGAAAAAAAATGATTAATCACATGGCACAGTCTGCTTTATTCTTCTAAAGCTCTTGTTTTGCCACTGTGGTAGATGAGAGCTTTCCTAAAGTGATGCCTTCCAATACTTGTCAAGAATGGCTTGTTTCCCTCACTGCTCTCCCAAAAGGGAGTTACATGAGCTCTTCGGCTCAAAAACATTCTTTTGAAGGAACAAACAGGAAGGTTGAGGTTAAAAAATAATGAGCATGATGAAGAAAAGAACAAGTTTAAGATGATCCTGGATTTCTCTGAGCATACACTCTCTCCACCACCCAACCCATTTCTTATGCAAATGGAAATTAATTTCTTTCATAAGTTCTGCTGTATCAGGAGGAGAAATGTGCTTTTCTTTCTGTGCCAAACAAATTGTCCTTGAGATACACTGGTTTCTTTGAGAAACCGAGGTGTGGTTCAATATACTGTTTCCTGGAGCACAGCACTCCATGTAACGAATGAGATCCTTATGGTTGGATGAACCCATGTAGCTGAGCAAACACATGAAGGCTGAATGTGTTGGAAGTGAGTATAAACAGATTCCATGCCCTGAGAGGTAATTCCTGAATGGTGGCAAAGATGTGTAATTATTGCTAAATTTACCAGCATAATTGAAGTCCTCTAGTCAATTATAGGTGATAACACTACTTGTGCACACTGACAAGTGCTTATGGGAATACCTAAATTGCAGGTTACTTGGCTGGCTCTGTGTGTGGTTTTGCTGTTAGAAAGACTCACTCAATTCCCTCTTGTGCTAAGGAGTGGTCTGTCACACAGCCAAGGACTAGGCTGGGAACTACATCTTGGTTTATACTTTCTCTTACAGCAAAGGTCAGATTGGCACAGTTTCTACTTCATAAAGGTCTAGAAAAAAGTTGCAAGGTTGACTTACTTATTTCTTTATTTTATGTTTTGCTTACTTTCAGAGATTCATAGAAAGATTTGGGTTGGAAGGGACCTAAAAGATCATCTGGTTCTAATGCCCTGCCTTGTGCAGGGACATCTTTTACTAGACAAGGTTGCTCAAAGCTACATCCAGCCTGGCCTTGAAGACTGCAGGGCATCCACAACTTCTCTGGGCAACCTGTGCCAGTGCCTCACCACCCTCACAGTAAAGAATTTATTCCTGATATCTAATCTAAACTTTCCCTCTTTCACTTTAATGCCATTTTCTCTTGTCCTATCAGTACATGTGCTTGTAAAAACTCCCTTTCCAGCTTTTCCTTTTCCTTTGTTCTCTAGTTCAGAAGTAGCAGTTGAGGGCAGAGTGAGCAAGTAGTGTTTTATTGTGTATCCAGACTGACAGATTTGGAGCAAGAGGTCAGCCTGGATGGGTCCGACCGAGACCAACCATGCTTCACATGGAACGAAGTCTCCTGGATGGGTGGAGTGAATATGAGGGAGTGCTGATTTTTATTAACAAAGTGTGCATTGATACACCCTTGAAGAAGAGTGGGAGGATGCAGCCTGTTTTATTGCCTCTAAGACTCCGAGATCACATGCTTGACTGCTCCCATGTGTTAGCTGGGGATGACATTGCAGCCTGTGAGAGGGACCCTCACAAAGAATTATAGCCCCTGCTCTTCTTTGGGCATATCATATTTTTCTACTGTTGTACTGGATGTGAGTTTTAATTGTACCCATATATATTTGAAAATGTTTTCAAAATGGAAGATTTCAAAAATTGCATTTGGATAGTTTAGTTTGCCTCAACATTCCTTTGCTGTCATTTTATTTGATCTAAATCAGCTAAGGAATACTTAGCTAAGGAATTGTAGCCAAATAAAACCCTACTCTGGCTGACATGCTGAAAGAGAGCAGTAGAACAACATGACTATTGGAATCCAGCTGACTTTCTACATAGGTACTGGAGAAAAATTCAGAAATAACTATTCAAAAATCTATTTCAAAAAGTAAGAAACAGTCTGGATGGTCACATTTTAAGATGTCTTTTTATGCCACTGTGCCTTATAGATAGGTGGCATCAGGATCATGGAGGTACCCCAAAAGGGCTGTGTGAAAATGGGGGTATGTACTATTGTTTTTTCTACAAATACAGGGGATTTTATTTAAGGATGCTAATGATAATAGATTTTAAATGCTTATGCCTTTAGCAGCACATTTTTTCATGGAAGTTTTGAGTCATAGAAGTCTAGAAGATACTGATTTGCTGATGACAAAAATGGTCATCCTTTAGCTTACATTGCTTTCTATGTTGCTAAACAATTGAAAAAATGCTTTTTTCTGTAACACGCCCTGCAACTTAACTTTCTGAAGCAAGAGAAAAAACACCAAACTCTCATGTGCTAAATAAAATTGTAGCATTATTTAAAAAAAAATCACTCCTGCAAGCATACTCTCTAATCATCTCCATCTTGAAATTTAATTTGCAAAGGTTTGCAAAGGCTATTCTAGGAGCACGCATCCCTCATGTTTCTATGGTAAGCTTCTGTGAAGTTAGAATTGGATGAGGGATTTTCTCCATCTACAAATTTGGTGTCTCCATGAAATGTGAGTTCATAGACCACAGAAAAATTCAATTCATACACATTAATCCTCTTGTGTGTCAAGGAAGCTATTACTTTCATATGCTTTTATGCTTTTCACAATGTAGGATAATCATGCTGTATATATTAAACTTAAATATTTTATAGATGCAATCAAAAAAACCCATTTAAATAAAGCTAAGGGTCTGACTAAAACATAAAAGTAAAGAACTGTGAAGCTCAGGTAGGAAATTCTGGTCTGTATTATATTCTTCAGTATTTTCAGGACTCCTGCTGGGTGCTACTGGATTGTGTGCTCTGTCTAATCTTGCACTAACATAGGAAGATCTATATGTAAGTTTTGTTTTGAAGTTTAATTTCTTTAAAAGAGAAAAGTGGAAATATAGATTTAAAATTTTCATTTTCAGATTTACAGGAAGTTACCTACTGGATATGAATACATTTATGTAATGATGCAAAATTATAGGTCATTGTATTAATGCACATTTATTTTATTATATGCTCCTTTTTTTGAAAATCATGATGGTCTGAGAAGACAATGTTCAAATCTCTATGTAAAGACACATAGGTTTATTCTACTGAGTTTTTTTCTTCCAAGTGCATTTTTTAATTGATTACAAGGTAAAAATTGCACCCACATGGAACATAAGGGATTCTGAATGAGACCTAGAACAGCAGTGAAGTGCAGCTTGATTTTGAAGTTGAGTTCCTGATGTCCTGAAAATTATTTTTCTGATGCTAAGTCCAAAGTTGTCTCAGGTCTGCAAATAATTTCCTTACTGAACTGCAGGGTTTTCAGGAGCCTGAAGTCTTCCTTCAGAAAGTAACCAAAAGGGGATCAGTAGAACAGTGGAGAAGCTGGGGTCTGTTCGGTGCATATTCAAGGACCACAAGCTAAATATTTCCACTTTCTCTGTCTAAATTGCCTGCAAATACTTTTAGAAAATGGCTGATGGGGGTATTCTCAGATAACTGTGTTCCACATCAAATGTAGCAACATGCTACATTTCTCATCAAAAAAGTGGTATCATCACCAGTGGTAACTTTTGCCCTGTAGATGGGTGGTTAGAGCATTACCTGAGGTACAGAAGGATGAAAAGCACATTTTTTCTTCTGCCTAGAAAGTTTACAATCCTTTTCTTCCATGTCACAAGAGATTACACCACCTAATCAGCTTTAAACTAGTTTTGGGAGAGAACATGTTCACTTCCCATCACAGCTGTGCAGAGTAGACTTAAAGGTTCATTGGTCTAAGGAATAGGCCAGAGAGGAAAGGAAAGAATCTATAAACAGTAAGTTATTCTAAGTTATTTTTTGAGTTTTATCTTATTGCTGGTCTAACCTTTCTAGCCTAAGATCATAGAAATGGAAATTTCATCTTCATCTGGACTGAAAAGCCCTCTGTAATGAAATTTTGTCCTTAAATATGTATCTAAGGAATACAGTACATTCATGTCTTTGATTTCTTTGACAAAAGTTATTTTACTGAGTGCTCAAGTACCTCATAAAGAAGTAAATTTTCTAATCCTCACATCATTCCCGTGTAAGTCCCCAGGATTGTTCTTTATCTCTGTACCAGCACCAGGAGTGCTCCAAATTCAGCAGCACAATTTCCAAGCACAGAGTTAAAGCAACCTCCCTTCCTTCTGTGCCCAGTGACGGTATTTGGCCTTTAAAGTAGGGAATCATGCTGAAAACTTGATACTTCTGTCTCTCATTCTTTCCCTTTCTTTTTTCTTCCAAAGGCTGGTTAAGGTTACAACCTAGAAGTAGTGATTATTCTCAGAGGTAATACTATATATGTGGCCATATTTAGGATCAAAGTACTTGTTTATGGTTGCGTTATGAGGTGGCTTGTACCACTCAAGGGGTTTTTTTTCTGGTTTTTGATACAAATAACTTGTGGGGATCGGAAAACCCCCTACATTCTCAGTGATGTATGTCCATTTGCAGTGTGTTTGGAGACTTGTCAGTCACATATTTTTACTGATATGAGTTATGCTACATTTTTGTCACCATAATTTCTTATCTAATAAATAAATAGATAAATAAGGGAGTGCCAAATCAATACTGTAAAGAGATCTAAATATATGATTTCTCTGTTATTCTATTTTTAACTAAGCTGGTAATTTCATTATAGAACCTACCAGTTTAGCCTGATGTAAACCCATGTTGATTTGTATAAATTATATTTTCCTCCTTTAATTTATTAAACAAGTCCTGCACCAGCCAGCTCTTTTGCTTAGGATCAATGTCAGAGTGACAGACCTATAATTACCCAGGTTGCCTTATTTGCCCCTTTAAAATATCTTCAACTTCTCTATTGTTTCAAGATGTATTGAAAATAAGCAGTAATGGTCCAAAGGGTTCCTTCACTGCTGTCTTTGAAACCTTTAAACAAAGTTATTTGGATACTCCAAAGTCTGCATTTAGGAGCTATTTTTTAGTACCTTTCTGAGCTAATATTAAAATGGAAAATATTTTAACATCATCATGAACTGGACACACAGGGGAAGCTTTATTCACTAATGCATTTTGGAAGCCATTGGAAAATTCTTCTGCATTTTCACTACTACTATTGATATTTTTTTGCTTTCAGATCTTAATCTTTTGATAATGGTTTTCAGATTCCCCACCTTGCTTTTTCACAGGATCAAGCAAAACCCTGCTCCTGTGTTTTATGTCTATTTGCCATGGCAAGCACTGTAAAATCCACAACTAGAGCTGCACTGTCAGAGGACACAAGTGAAAGAGGGTGAGATTTGAGGTAAACGTTATATTTATGGAGTTACAGGCTCACCTGGAGGCCACACGTAGGACTTCTCTCTCTGTATGGTTTCAGCATCACATATTATGCCATGAAATGATAAGATATGAGACCCTTAACAGAGCTGAAAAGGGGACACAAAAAGCCCAGTGGCACAACAGCTTTAGTTAGTGTAATGGGGAGGACAAACATGTTTGACAGCCTGTGCTGAAGCATCGGATAAGCCTTGTAGCATTGTTTTAAGATAAATGTAAGCTGTGAACCCTTAGACCCACTGATGTCTGCCAAACCTGATGTTCATTTGCTGAAGAAGAAAAACATTGGAAAAGCATATACATCAGTTAAATTGTGCAGGATAAAAAAGCCTCTTTAAAGCTGAATAAAGAGCAATAAACATGATAGAGGGGATGCTTGATGGGCTCGCAGCCCTGGTGCCGTGAACAGCTCCATTGTCAATTGTACCCTTTCCCTGAATGTCACTTCTGGTGCTCTGTAGCTGCGGGTCTCCTCGCTGGTGGGGTCCTGCCATGCATAAACAGCATCAAGCTGCTGCTCAGTAGTGGTAAAATCAGGGAAGGCTTCCTGTACTGCTGCTGCAGCTGATGGCCTGGAAAAGGAATGCTTTTGAAATGGGCTGCGGTGTTCGCAGCTCCCCTTGATTGTTTCCATCTCTGCATCAATTCCGATTCAACGCAGTGTGAGCTGGCTGTGGGTGAAGGTGGGTGTCCTTCTGGCAAACAACAAAAGGAAAATCTTATACCATCTTTTATAGAAAATGGATGCTGTCTGTGTCTTAATTTCTAAAGCAAAAGTCCATGGCGAGTGTACATAGCTTCAGACAGAAGATGATATGCGTCCTTATCTCTTTGTGGCAGTACATTTCTCTCTCTGTTGGGTACATCTGCTCAGAAGGATTAACAGCTTCTTTTCAGTATTTCACCCCAGTCCCTTTTCGTTGAGACTGGCGGCATATTCAGTTAAAGGTAAACCTAGGAAGCCAATGCATCCTAATGCTCAACATCTGATGGTAATCCTTGTATAAACCACTATGAAATGTCAGGTTAAAATAGGTAATAAAAGGTTCATGTTTTACCAGAAATGCATGACCAGAAAATGCAGAAATCAATATCTGGCTTCAGTAATTTGATAATGAAAATACTCTTCAATATTTCATTACAATGTACTTTCTGTTTCCTGAGGGGTTAGATCTAAAATCTGTTACAGGAGAGATCAGAGGAGACATTCCTTATTCTGGCAATAAAATCTCCAAAGGCTTCTGTTCATGTTAATCATCATGGAAAGCTTGATTTCAGTACAGCAAACAAACAGACAAACAAATACTTGTATTCAGTGATTTTCTTGAGCTCAAAGAATATTACCAGGGAAAGACCCTATAAGGGATAATACACTCCTTTTACAAAACTGTTAAAACCATTTTTTAAGATTTTGGTCTCCCACTGCTTGCATGCTATTCAATCTCCCACAAATATGTAAAAGACATAAACTAAATATGGAAATCATAGATCACAACCTTTTTCTTTCCATGTCTTCTAACACAGGAATAAAATTACTTTCAGCAAAAATGAAATGATCGTGAAGCTTGTCATTCTGTGTCATACTAATGGATAAAGCTTCTTGTCCCAGGTCATGTGCTTGGTAGAGTCAGCCTGGGTAAATGGGCTGTGATTTAACTATAAGAGAGAACAACAGATAATATGTGAGACAGATAAATGTCAGAGGAACAGTGGTGGAATGTTGCAGTGTTAAATGTGAGGGACAGTTCTAAATGTTGCTGCTGACCTGGTGGAATTCATCACCATAGAAAATAGAGGAAAATTCAAAATTGTATAAAGAGTATAGGGATATATATGGTTATATCTGGGTATGGATGTCTGTATATAGATAATAAACATATATCTAAGGATGTGATTGTTAATGACAACAAAAACATTGTGATGGATACAAAATTTTCTGGTTTCTATTGAATTAGGAGAATCTTTAGTTTAATCATATAAGACTATAGCTCATACTCTTACCATCATGGGAAAGAGACTGCTCATTTTGGGAAATTGACCATGGGACTGTTTCTTGAAAAGGCTTAAAAGGAAAGGTAGTGAAAGGTGAAGGAAACACAGGAAACAATTCTGCAGGAAAAGACTACCAATAAAATCCTTTATGCATTTAAGGTTGCTGGTTTTTGTCCATGAAGTCCTAAATCTAATCTTTC
This sequence comes from Rhagologus leucostigma, assembly GCA_013397725.1. Classification (NCBI taxonomy): domain Eukaryota; kingdom Metazoa; phylum Chordata; class Aves; order Passeriformes; genus Rhagologus; species Rhagologus leucostigma. The sequence continues at coordinate 402,399 of VZTD01000490.1, forward strand.
CCTCCAGTCTCTCTCTCCCTTGTGTGTTATCACCACATTTGCAAATGCCACTGGGGCTTGAATTGTAACCTTAATATGAAAGAGAGTGAATTTCCAAAGCTGTTGTTATTTAAGTATCTGGGCATGTTACAGAGCACATCTGTTTTTCTGGACATCTGAGGGGTGAGGGATTAGAGAGCATGAGATAGGCAGAGTTTAGGATATATTGGACCACTGGTATTCATTAATAACAGATAATATTTAAGCATTCAAATATTATGACAGAATGTAACACTGTCCTTTATATTTTGTTATTGAAATAAATATTAATAATCATTGCCAAATTTTTGTCTTGCTGCCATAGTTGCCACTAATAAACCCTGACAGTTGCTCTGCCAACTTTCTCCACATATTTCCCAAAAATTACTGATACTTGCCTATTTTCTTCCATGTTCTTGAGTTCAACAAGAAATTACCAATTTTCACATGCTTTCAGTAGTTTGTCAACTGTAAAACTATGGTAAGCACTTTGCTTGTTTAAAGCCAGTCATTTGGTTTCTACGGATATCATAAAATACTAAATTTAATCCTTTCATTAACAGAGTATACCTTTTCTGTAAGAGAGTGCAGAGACACAGTGCACTGTGCTTGCATGGGAAGTCACTGCTGTAACTTTGGATGATGTTTTCCAGAACTGTGTGCTGCTAATACCTCGAAATTCCCCACCAATAACAAGAATAGTCATACTGTTCTATGATTCTGACTTTGTTCTTTAACTTTGTTTTATAATAGTATCAAGCCTTTGACTCGATCAAATTCCTCCCCCCACTCTGAACAGACAAACAGGTGACAGTAACCAGAGACCCATTAATCTGGACTATTTAAAAAGTGCAACTGCTTGGCCTGCATTTACTATCTCATTAAACCAGATTGTAATGTTCAAGTTTCCACAGCTTATGGCTAGATATTTAATTAAATAATGAATTTAATTAAATTCATGCTCTTTGATTACTTATATACTTTGTGCTGCCAGAATTCACATACTGTGATCACCATTTTTGAATGGCTCAAATTGTAAACCTCAATTCTGTTTTCCACACTATCTAAAACATAAAACCAAGGAAATGGGAAGCAAATTCTATCTAACAGCATGATTGGTGTTTCCTGAACTGGGAAATAATGATCCCGATTAACTTTTTTTTTTCCCCTAGTCTTCCCTCTTTAAAGTATCCAAATGCACAAACAGGAGTCATGCCAGGTTAAACGATTGGTTGTTAATGAAACCTCTGTGTGAAGACCCTCCCTAATCTACTGAACCCTCCAGAGATCAAACAGAGAGCTAACAGAGCAGAGCAGGTTATATGTGATGGATGTGTGTGTATAAATCACTTCCTCAAAGCCAAATTGTTCCAATTCACTCAGTGGCAACAAACTGCAAAGATTCTCACAGAAATGTAACACTCCCTCCCTCCTCCTCCTCCTTGGCGAGGATTATTGGCTGAGAGTTAGGAAACCCCTGGGAATCCAGGTGATATAGCAACAGTGCAGGAAGCAGCAAGTCAAGTAGGGAACAAAAGCAAGCACGTGAGAGAAATAATCATGGTTTTTGTCTCCCAATAAGCATTTTGTTTGTCCTGAGGAAGTCCATACTGTGACTTTGGCTTTTGATGTTGTACAGGTAATTTTGCTTAGATGTTCTTGAAGAAGGTAGCAATAAATGAGATGTATGGGCAGAAAAAAAAGTGATAATTCTTTAAGGAATTACTTATATAATTATGGAATAAAATTCAGCTATAAATCACAAGCTCCTAAAGGACACTTCTGACAACTGGTTTCCAATCCAATTTTTTTTCTGGTTTGTTTTAGTTATTCTGATAAAGCAAATTTTTGTTATCTGATGACATGAAGAACAGTTGTGTTTGTATTTATTAATGTCTTTCCTGTGCCTGCCTTCTCAGAGATCTTTTTAGGAACTAATCTTGGAGCTCCTAGACAAGAAAAGTTCACTGGTTGCAGATTGTGCTGACACTCTAACCAGCTCATTTAGTTTAAGAGACAGAAAATCTGCCCTTCATTATTATCCCACTGGTTTCAGCAGATCCTATTAATATATCCAAGAGCTGAATGGCATCTGAGAGAAATTTTAAATGATTGCACAAATAAAATTTAGTTAAATGTGTTTCCATATTCTTTATGTTTTCCATTTAAAATTATTCTTCATGTGTTTACTACTTGTGTTTCTCCCTCTGTGTTTTACACTGCTCTATTTCCAATGCACACATTTTCTTCCTTTTCCTAATATCCCACTCCACTTATTTTTAGCTTTCTCCAGGCTCCAGAAGAAGACTTCTGACAGAAAAATAAATCTGCTTATCACTTCTGTTTATTGAACCATTGATATTCATGGAGAGTTGTTGTTCATTAGGAGTTTCTGCTGAATACACACTATAGAGTAAAGGAAGGTTGAATAGGTCATGACTGTAACTATGTGAAGAGTTCGTTTTGAAAAGAAAAATAAAAGAGGAGTGAAAGGCTCAGACTTTTGCCCCTGTTCTGTATTTTAAATTTATTATTTTCACTGAAGACAATGAAGATGAATATGCACATTTCTTGACCATGGTCATAGATCCAAATATGGTAATTTACATGTTTGTCCAGAGACAAAATATTTTTATGTAAGATTACTGGAAAATATGTTCCTTGACTATTAAAAGAAAAGGCATTAACAATGGGGGGAAAAAAATCTAAACAGGTTATCCCTCGGATAAAAGATGCACCTTCAAAGCATTAAACTTCAGGTCATTCCTGTGAAATTCATTTCACTTCATTTCATATGACTGCAGCTCGGTCACCTTTAATTCCCTTATTACAGGTACTCTTGGGTGTGCCTATGACACAATATCTTGCTCTATAGTTGATGTCTTTGGATTAAAATGAATCACACCTCTCTTCTTCGGTTACGTAGAGTATGTGATTAATTGAAATACTGACATCTACATATGGACATCTACATTAGTCTGCAATATAGACAGTTGCATATGTCTGTATTGATGTATAGACACACATATTTTGTCAGATAAATCCTGCCCAAAGCAATATATTCAGCAGCCCCATGTTTTTCCTTAAACCCCTCTACATGTACATTTCTAAAGACATTCAAAGTGTAAGGTTTCAATTTCAGAGTGTCATGTACAAGCAGACAAGCTTTGAGGCTTCAGTCAAATATCATTTGTAACAGCTGACTTTAACAACAAGAAAGCCCCACCAGTCCTGGCTGGGTTTTTTTTATAGTGAACATACTGACAAATCCTCTGTTATAATAAGCGTACGGATGAATACAATAAATTAGCACTGAAAGCCAACTGATGTCACTTCCTTCCATACATTGTGGAAAACATAAGTGTGCCTTTGTACATGACAAAAATTAGTTTGGTTCAATTTATTGTGTGGGTAACTCCAAATCTTTAATCAAATCCCTGCTTAGTTTTCATGCCAACTTTTGCTTCTAACTTTGAAGATTTCATTCCAGAGGTTCAGACAAGTCAGTGCAGAGAACTATGCACTTCCCACACTTGATCAGCTGGGTCATCTATATCTAGGGGAAAGGGTGGTGGTGGTGGGAAGTCAAACAACAGTGCAAAATAATTGCTTTTTCTCTTTTTATATAGAAAAAAGGAATTTTGTTGAAATGGCTAAGTCTTCAAAAGGCCATTTTGCAAAACAGAAATACACTTAAAAGCATATAATCTTTAGCTGGAGGCCAGACTGAGTATGTTTCTGATTATACTGCTGACCCTCACCCTAAAATCCCTTTGTAGAAATGCCTTTATTCTAGACAACATACTGACTAGCAAATGATCTAACAGATTTCACAGCACATAAATTAAGACCTAATAAATTATTTCAAATTCAGACTCCCTAATTACTGAATCAGTGAAGCATTCCATTTACAATTGCAATTATCTAAACAATTAATAAATACAACTGAGTCATCACAGAAGAAATATTTGATACTTACTATGGAAGACAGGCTAAAATTTTAAGCGCTAGATAAAATTGGTAAGGACTGGTTAAAGCCTATTTGTAGGTCCAAAGCAGCTCTTGCTGTTGCTCTTTCCCAGATTTTTCAGATTTTCTGAGATCATGGACTGCTGGTAGAAGAGTGAAAAAATAATCCATTCAGCTGACAGAAACACTGAAAACTAATGTCTGTTTTAAATTGATGGTGGTCCAGTAGTGTAATTTTCCATATCTCAAATACAGGCTTCTTGTTTGTGCACAGTCTGTATGTCTTTATAGGCACAGATTGCTCCATACAAAACCTGAAACAAATAATCTGAGTACCACAAAGAGCATATTAAACTTTGCACATTCATCCTTGACATGATCCCTAACTATGTTAAACATTCCTGCTATGTACCAATCACATATGAAATATTCCATACGTATATAAGAAATCTCATGCTGTTCAGACCACCGACCAATGCGACCTCATACTCTGCTTCTGGCAGTGGGAATAGGACACTGAACATCAGCCGTGTCCACCCATCTTCTTTTCATCAGTCACCCCATATTCTCTCGGTCCCACTTTTCTTTTCTAACAGTAGATGGTAGGTTTTTCTTATTTGTCGATTTAACACTGCTTGTTAGACAGGCAGAAAAAGTTCTATGGAGCATTTACCAGAAAAGAACTTGGAAATGTGACTTTTACAGCACAATATCTTTCTGATGAAAAAATCCTTCCACTTAATTAACACCAGTGCAATAGCAAATCCTAACCACATCAGATCTTTCTAGAGTCAACTCCTGTGATCCTTACTGAGTCAAAGCTTCATTCTGGAGTGGATGGAAGTTCAGCCTCAGTAATAACAGAGTAGTTCCAAGGTTTGACCCTTTGTAGAATAATTTGTAGTTTTCCACATATTGCTGTAATATACATTCATTTCCCTTTTCTCTCTTAGTCTACACAGGAAGCTGTTTATGTATGTTCTGGAATGCCAAGAAAACAATCACAAATCATCTATTAGCATTTGGATTACACAGTCTCCTAAAGCTAGTTAGCTTTTCTTTGCCAAATACATTTTCTTCTTTTAATCCAACTTACTAGGAAAAAATCCCATCAAGCTGCTATACATGTTGTCTTTTCATTTTAATTGCTGGCATTTTATAAGGAACACACATAGGTCCCAGTATGCACTAAGAACTTACTGTACATTTATTTCCAATATCAAATTCCATGTCTTGGAGTAATATTTGTAATAGGGTTTTGCATCATAAAACTCTGGTATATTATTTATTATACAGTCTTAATCTTATTACATTCAGTTCTTGGACTCTGTTTTAGTAGACTGAAACAGCAAGAGAAGCATTCATGCTAAAATTCAAGGAGAATCGTGGCTGTGAGGCAGGGATGATTCACTTATGTCCAAGTTAGAAGGTGGTCACCCTGCTGAGTTGCAGCTGAGGAAAGAGAACACACCCCTCATCTTTGATTGAATCAAAAAAGATTTTATTCAATAGACTAATATCAGTAGGGACAGCAGCTGTTCAGCACCCCTAAGAATGGATTCTTCCAAATTTCCAGTATGAAAGCACCGAAAAATTGATTGTCAAATCTGGCAGTCTAGGCCTTTGGAAATAATTTGTGCTGTGTGGATATGACCATCAATGGATAGCTGAAGCAGGTGGAGTTGCAACACAAGCTTTTCCTTTGCGAGTCAACAGTTTCTCTGGAAGCTTGATCATTGCAATTTTAATTGATTATCATTTGTAAAAAGGTAACAAAGATGCAATGGCTTTATTTTTTCTTGTTAGAAAACTATGAGTAGTACATGTTACCACTTTCTCTGTCATACCAGTTAGAAGCTTAAGACTTGCTCCTGCTACATCACCTACTCAGTTCCTCCTGGGAGCAGGATTTGGTTTTCAGCAAATACTCAGAAAGGCTTTAAAATCAAAATCAATCTCAAGAGTCTCTTCTGCCCGAATTACGAAGTAGTCTGGTACAATGTTTGAGTATCAAAATGGAACAACGAACCTAAAAGTCAAACTCCCGACCTCAGTTCCTCTGCATTTTCCATGCTACAGAATCTGCTTGAATTTTGTGTCTCGGTTCCATTCCAATAGCCTGTGCTATGAACCAGATACTGTCTCTGAACCCAAAGCATTTGTAGGATGAGTGGGGGAAACTGTTTATAAATGTTTAATCAAGCACAGGAACAGATCAAGGTGTAAAATGTAGAGCTATGTTTGTTTTGAAAAAGTAACAGCTAAATCTGCTTTGCCACTCTTGCATAACAGTGTAATCGAGCAGTAAATTCTGCCCATTAGAAACCAGTGCCTCCACTGGAAAACTTGTGTGTCCTTAGGCTGACTGTGCCTCTAACAGCTTGTGACTGACAGAGTTAGTTTCCTTGTTTTAAACTGTCATTCACAGGCATGAATATAATCTTGGTTTTAAGGATTCCGTAATACATTCCTCACACATTTGAAATGCCCAGTGAAAACAGCAAGAAGTTGGTATTTGCAAGGAATGCAGGAACCAAGGCTTTGTAGTTTTTGCTCTACCTTTTTTTTTAATATTTAAAATGTGTTCTAATCAGTCAGCTTTGCCATCAGCTGTCTTTGTGACTTACATATATTCATTTTCCCTGAAAATTAAAAACAACTAAAAATTAACGGATAAATACATTATGTGTGTTAATTTCACTGTCCCTAACAGAGTTAAACAAGGAGGAAAACTGAGTATAGATTTTCTTTGTAATCAGTCTTTTGACTGATGTAACTGCAGAAAACAAAAGCAATCCTAAACCCCTAAAATCTACCAGAAATGTATAACATTCTAACTGATCTTCTGCTTGTGCTATTTTGCTTAAAATCACAATAAGTTAACATTTCAGCTTCATTAGCACCTGCTATGTACCACTGTAAATGAGTACGTATAGCAGCACAGGTGCCTTGAGAAAATGAGAATATACTGTTCAGAACATACAAAAAACTACATTTGAATTTATAAATATCATAATTCTTTCTGAAAAATGTGAACTGTTTAAACAAATAATCCTTCTGTAAGTGTTTATTCTGGAAAATCATATTTTCTTTCCCAGAAAATTACATGCAGCAAGGGCTGATGGTACCAGTGATTTGTCAACCATGGCATTCAAAGAGATGAGAGCTTTGAGTTTCTCCTTAGAAACTGGAAAAAAAGAGACTCAAGTAGTCAACTAGAAAGTGCTTATGAAAACAGGCTGAGCAGAAAATAAACAAATACCTCGTGCAGTGCACAGTTTAAGGTTAACCTCAAACACCTTTAGACGCATGTGATTTTTGCCTTCCCCCACTCTTGTGTCGAGACACCAGGAATAGACAGGGTCATACATTTGGACACCTGAGTAGCTCAGTATCTCAGAGTGCTGTGTATAAAACCCTGTCAAGAAAGAGGTTTTCCTGCAGCCCCCTGTGCTGCTGGGACCCCCATCCCTGCTACGGATGAGTGGTGGCTTGGAACACATTGCAGCCAGGGGGCTGCAAAGAGAAGGAATTTGCTCAACCCACTTAGGTTCCTCAAAGTTCTGTCTCTGTGGGCTTCAGGCTTATTACTAGTGCCCACTTTGCTTCACAGAGGTCTTGTGATGGAACTTTTGTCTTTGAGAAAGGAAAGAGCTAGTGAGCGATCAGCCTAAGAATATCCCTTCAGGAATGCCATTGCCTCTTGCTGTCACTCCTGACGTCTGCGTGCTGGTTCCAGGAGAATAATTGACCACCCAGACTCAGACACCATTGTTCAAAGTACATTGAAGAGGAGGAGACAGATAGGTTTGAATATCCAGCACATCAAACTGGACAGTGTCCTGTGAAATAGCTGTTCTGCTGGCAGTGGAATTACTGACAAGGCATCCAAGAATTGTAAGAAAGATCGACGCCTGTGAAGTTTGCTGTTTCATCTTGAGCTCAGATGCCTACCTGCAGCTCTGACTTAGATGTCTCTGAAGGCTAAATTCAAAAAAACCAAACTAAGTCTTACAAGAAGACGTCTCTTAGAGTGCAGGGATCTATTTCATAGATATTTTAAGCACAGCCAGAGGAAGCAGAGCTGCATGCCTTTCACACGAGCTTAGTGGCAGCAGAACTTGCTGAGGCTCTGAGATGACTGGCTTTTACATCTTAGGTATGTAAGGAGAGGAAGATAGAAGTGGGTTAGCTCTGCAAGCAAAGGATAAGGTTACTTTGTTGAGGGGAGAAAGTTTTGGGGTTTCAGTCATTCCCTCAGTATTTCTGGTTTTATCCAATACTTGCTCATTGTGCAATATTTAAACATCTAATGTACACTGTAAGTTCCTGTGTGGTGAGGTGGTTATGTGGGGATTTTGCGTATCACTCATCTAAACTGCTTTCAGGTTTCACAGTCTGAGCCTGAAAGAAACCTCTCGTAGTGTGCATCTGGCTCCAACTTACTGTGCATAAGAACAATAAGATCTTCACAGCACTTCTGTATGGGATATTTAGCTCATAGAGGTACTACCAGTGATTTTAGGCATGGTTGTAACAATCAACAAACAACCTTAAACTAAAGGCACGAGTAGGTCCATTTCTTACTTGGCTCCTTGTCTCAGAGGAGCTTTCTTGGGCTGTGAGCACCAGCCCTGTGTAAAGGCAGCAGGTCTACATCTGCTGCTTGCTTCAATGATTTGAGATAAGCAGGGGATTCTGCTGCATCAGTTTGCTGTGGACATTGCCTGTGGGAGATCGTCTCTTGAGAGAGGAGATTCATTTCTTGTAGCACTCAGGCTTCCATAAGACTTCAGGAAAACACAATCTGTTCTTCCATGCTCCAAGAAAGATTCATGACACCTTTAAAAGTCTTTGATGTAGGTGGTTACCTCTGGCTACCCACACTCGCTCTTTTTATAGTCCGCAGAGACAGGCATTTCCAGCAAGCAATTCATCCCTTCTTAACCTTTGGGTTATTCACACCCTATTTTATTACCTGAGTCACTCAGGTGCAAATGTCTGTGTTTGGCCAGAGGGTTCCCATCCTTTTGTGCCTAACGAAGTGACAGCTTTAAGTAAGCAAATGGCCATTATCACCCCGTGCACATTTGTAGGGAGAGGTGATGAAAAGATGGGTTGTGTGCCCTTTCCTTTCCGTCAGCACCCGAAGTTCCTACAAGTATGCTCAGAATCATCTGAAAACAGTAAAGGCTGTGCTGCCATCCCAGACAGATATCAGCAAGATCCACATCATTTTGTTAGCTACTACTGTCATATGAAAACCAACCATAATATCCTTTTATTTTAGAAGCTTTTATGCTATCTGCATATTTAGAACTCTTATGTTCACTGAACACCCTTCACATATCTGCCTTATTCTGTATCCAGTTTCAGAGTTGCTTTTGTGGTTTTTTTTTCATCAAAAATCTGTGATGGCTAAAAATATGGCAAATTTTGCCAAAAAAAGGAGAAAATTGGAGAGAAAATAAAATAAAAACTTTCTGAGGTACCAAATGGCTCCAAAGTATTATCTAAATATGTTATTCTGTTTTGCAGTGTTGAAATAACTTTAAAATGCAAAGTAATATCTCATCCAATACCAGCTGGTGTATGTAGTGCTCCTGGTGTACTCATATGTCTAAAATATTCAGATGGTTCTGGAATGGCATTAGTTAAAACACTTGATTTCTCTATTTGCCTGAGTTTTTTTGATTGTAGTGCAATATTGATGCTGTCAGTTAATACAGAATGTCACATCAGCAGCTGGATAAGAGTTCATCACAAATAATGGCACTGTTAGAGAATGACCCTTATAATCTACATAGATTGTTTTCTTCTTTGGTATATTTTTATTGCAAAACCAAATAATTTTCCCTCAGCATTTGTTAAACAATAGAATACTCCTAACATAAAATTACCACAAGGGAACAATTTATATATTGCCACTCTTTAAAATCACATAACTAATGGTTACAACTGCAACTTTATACTGACCTTTTCTTTCAAATCAAACCAGGAATACAACCACATAATTTGAAGCACTTTATTTAAATTGCAGCTTGTTACCTATCTTCTGCAATAAAATGTTTTTAAATGATAATAATTCAGTGCTTTTAAATCTGATACTCTCCACTCTGCTAGCACCACAGCTCCATGCTAGATGTCAGTGGTATTCCATGCAAGCACAGGAATCTCCATTAATGAATCTGAAGCAGATGAGGGTCATCATTAATGTTTGACTGTGTATTTACAGAGGGAGATTTGATGGGGAGTACGGGCAAAAGTAATAGATCTCCCACCTTGCTTCCTTATCCATAAACATTGCTTGAGAACAAGTGGCTTGTGTTTGACTATACACTTAGCTGGATTTCAGTCAAGTTAATGACCAAATATCACCGAATTTCCCCAGGCATGTGAAATCAAAAAACTTTTTTTTTTCTCCTTTTTTTCCCTGAATAAAACTTTGTTTGGACCTGATGCAAAACAAATTTCATCACAAGCATGCCACTTACCAGCAGCAGCAAAGGAGTACCTTTCACAGGCTGGTAAATGAGAGTGCAAATTCACATGAGTTCTGCAGGAGAGAAATGCCACTGAGCAGCCACCCCATCTCAGAGACACTTGATTGTAAAGCTACTACACTGCCACTTCAGCTGTGTCCCCACACCACCTACTTTCAAAGAGAGGAGATTGGGCAGAGAATCAGCTCACTGACTTCAGCTGGCTTTAGATTAATGCCACTTCTTTGCTACAAATCCATGAAACCACTATGAGAAGCTTTAAAATGTGTTCCTGGATATCCCATTCCTACATCTTGCAGAAGGGCAATTATTTGGTAAAGTAACTGTAAAACACAGTTCTCCTTAGCTTTAGTACCCTTTATGACCTATCTAATCACATTTTTGTACTAACAGTGATGCAAAAATATTCTGTGGAGCTGTTGCTAAAGCTACTGGCAGCATGCCACTTCTAAAGACACTAGATTGGTATTTTTTTTACTGCTGGATATTATTGCTTCTAGAATTAGACCGTGTTTGTGCTGGATAAAATCAAACATTCCACAGAGCACAGCGCTGGACAACTAGGTGATAAATACACTTGAACCCTACCTACATTTCATTATTCATTATGAGTGCCAGCAGCCAGTTGGGTGATGAACTGTGTTTGTGCAGGCCGTGGCACAAGAACTCAGAAATAAATGCTCTTGGTTTCATGTGGTGGCAGTGAGCACTGAGCTGGGGCTGAGTGGGCAGAACATGACTGTGTGTGTTCGTGGGGTTGGAAGGGCCATCATGTTTCACAGACTCCCAACAACAAATTCTGACAAGTGAAAAATGTTTGATTTTAAAATGTCACACAGCTAGCGCTTTTTAAACACATTCTGTATTTATTTAACCTAGTAAATAGGTTTATTAGCAAGGTTCCATTCTTTGTAGTTTAGGTAATGGATTTACCATATGTTTATGCTTTAAGGACTTGTGTAAGACTGCTAACACCTATTCCTCCACCTCCTGTCTCAGAGGTTAAGACCTTGGTATGTTGCCAGTTTACTGCTGTGGTCCCTTCCCCTTGTATAATTGCAGTCCTTCCAAGAGTGAAGGAAATTCCCTGAGCTTTTGCTCTAACTAGCCACAGTGTTTCACTACAAAAAGGCACTTCTTTAAAAGAATAAAAGTAATAAAACTTTCACATTATTAACTTTTTCCCTTTTAAAAGAGGCTGAAAAATGCCATTGTACCACATTAAAGACCTTTACATAAGACTCACCATTGGCTAATGAGCCTTGTTGTACAATCTACCACATGCAACTGCCTTCAAGTGCTGCTTTTAACTTAACCTTGATGTAGTGCCAGGAATGTGCAAAGGATATACTTTGATGGCGGGGGCAGTCCCCTCCCTGCCCCCTCCCCCACCATTTTCCATATTGATACTCTTCAAAATATCTCTAACATTTAAATTTTACTGTTGTTTAACAGAGAAGCTACTTTATATCTGGTAAAGGAGGGATGAGTAATCATCTGCCTTATAGAAATAAGCAAGTAGATCAGTTGTTTATAGTAGAAATGATAAGAAATTGTGGATACTTTGTACTTGGGCAATGACTTTCTTCCTGCAGATACAGAGCACTTCATAAGCATCCTCACAACTCCCCTGCGAAGAAAGTGTCATAATCTCTGCTTTATCATTAATAAAACCAGTTCAGTGACTTTCCAGAAGATGACACAATATCAGCACCAGTAACAGGATCTGAAGAATTTTTACTTGCTGTTCCCCCTTTGATTATAACTCATTTCCTACCATTGCTGGAGTGAATTATTTTGGTAGCAGTACTACTAGAATCTGTTTAAATTTCATGTTATGGTCAGATGTGTTCTCCATAGAAATATGTATTTAATTTACGTAATAATGTTTATAATATGGGTAATATTCTGAAGTGACATTACTCTTTCCGTGAATAAAATGACTATGATATTGAAAACGAACCCTAAACTTTCCATGAAGACTATTTATAGAAATGCTAATTTTCTTGAGCTTAATAGAGTTAATTGACTTAATTGTTTGTCTGTTATTTCCTAGACTGCCTACACAAAACATAAGAGCTGTTATCTAAATGTTTTACATTTCCATAATTTGAGAATTTTGTGAATAGGAATGGTGGCAGATATTCTTGAAATCAGACATGGGAGGTCATTCACAAAGAATATATTCAGGGGTGAAATGGATGACATAGAGCATGGGGAAATGAATAGTCAAGGGACAAAAATAAGTTTTTTGTTATATGCAAATAGGAACATTTTATCAGGATCTTCTTCGAGGCCAGGCTGGAGGGGCTTTAAGCAACGTGGTCAAGTGGACGGTGTCCCTGCCTAGAGAAGAGGAGGGTGGAATTAGATGATCCTTAATTTCCATGCTAACCCAAAACAACCCAAACTGTGAATGCATGATTCTCTAGAAATAGCCTAGGAATTTTCAATTTTCCAGGACAGTGTAACTGATAGAATAACTAAAAGTGGGTATGAGTTGCCTCCTTTCAGTAAAGACTGAATTAAATCTTTCAAAAGTAAAGGTGATTTAAAATGAGGCTCCTTTCCATTCCATCCTCTTCAAAGTCAGGAACAAAAGTATTTTCCATGTGCCAGCTTCTGTCATACTGGGAGGAAAACTGGTGCTCAATTTCACAATTTACCAGGTGGCATGATTGCAGTAACATATTTGAAACACGGTAAGTGAAAACTAAAAGATCAAAAAAGGGCTTTTTTATCTCTTTTTCCCTCCTTTCTGTTACTGCATATTAACCACTCACTGTCAATTGCCTTGCACTTTTGTCAATTTAATTGTTTGTGTCCCTTTCTAGAATAGTCTTCTAACAGAGAAAATTTAATTTTCCTAATGTAATTTTATTTTTTTCTTTAAAATATCGTTAGTAGTTATGAGGAATTTTGGCCATTTCACCATATGGAGGACTGACTATAATTGATTGAGATGTATTAAGATTTTTTTAAAATATATTTGAGTGCTTTTTTTTTTTTAATTTGAACATAAATATACCAAGTTTTGAAGGCACTTATAAAATGTTTTCAAAATTATTTGTGGTATGTGTTTTTAATTAAAATTCTGTGGTTCTGATTTTATTCCCCAGTCAATCAAATGTTTTCCTTAATTTTAAAAATAAAAAAATATATAAAAAAGACACACATTTTTAGAAATAGTCGTTTAAAAAAAAAGTACTCTGATTTAGTTCATATTTTGAAAGGAAAAAAGAACTATCAGCTTTAAAACATGAAAAAGCCTTGCTATGGATATGTTGAGACTTAAAGTGGATATTCTCTGACCAGTGGATAATCACAGTAGACATGAGGTGAAAGTTAAGATGATGGTAGAGGCAGGAGAGCAGCACATACAGGTTGAAGAGAGAGCTGGAGAGATAAAGTAAAAGCTTATGAGATTGAGACTGAGATAGGGCAGGACTTAAAAAGTGTGAAATGATCAGTATCCTTGACCAATTTGTCCTCACACTCCATCGAACTTCTTATAGTTATTGTAAACACCTGGACAGTTTGGATAATTACAGAAAAGAGTTATGTTGAAACAAAGTAGAAACCCTTAGAAGACAAAAAATACATAAATATATAAACACAGCTCTGTAATTTCCTGAAAAATTACCTGTATGTGCATGGAATGTGATTTTTGATGGGGGTTTGGATAAGAATCCATCTGAGCTCTGCCTGTGTTCCATACAGTCTGCTTACAAAGGCAGAATTGTTTTATTTTCTCTGTTAGTGCCCCCGAGTGGTATTAAATCCCTGTACCAGTCCTCCTTGCACCGTGTTTGTTAATTAACTCTTCAAACACTGGCATGTGTTAGAGATTAGTCAAACATGATTTGCTTTGTTAATAACTTCAAGGAGAAAGGATCAGACATCTCCATTTAATCATGTTATCTTTTTTAGACAGAGCTTCATGTCATTCAATCTGTGATATACCTAAAATAAAGATATTTTCTTACTGGTTGAGAAATTCTGGAATTTCCCAGAATCCTGTGATATTTTTGGACTTCAGTTAAAAATAAAATTGTTGATCTTGCTTTGCAAGGCACAGCTTGCTTTCCAAGGAAAAGAATCACAAATATCTGTGGTTCTTCTCTCTACCTTAGGGAACAGAAACCTCCACTGAAGCACAACCAGACAGTTGATTTGAGCTGCACACACGAAGGGATAAGTGGTTGAATCTGCATGAGGAGAATCCTGTACAGTGGTCAGCCAATTACCATCTCTGTGAGGGGAAAAAAAATAGTATTTAGTTACTATCTAATAGCTTACATAGCTCTTATCCTTCAGCCAACCAGGAGTGTAAATTTATGAGTTATAGGAACTTTACAGAATCTAGATCCTCCATATTGCTGGGGATTGTAGGAGTGTCTCTAACTCTACGGTTTTCTACAGCTCTCAATTCCCTATTCAGGTCTTGAAGCTATGTTGTTCTGAACTTGTTGAAGTTGTTTCAATGAAGAACTACAATTTAGGAAATAATGTGTTTGGAAAGCATGTATTTGCTAAATGAATGGAAACTCTGGAGACAAGTGAATAATTACCAGCCACATTTCTTCTTCTTCTTTTTTTTTTTTTCGTTAGAGGACCTGTCCTGTGTAAGAACTGTCAGGCTGAAAAAATGGAAAAAAGTAAAAAGGAATTTAGATATTAAAGATTTTTCAGGACATCAGCTTCCAAAACTAGTAGTTTGTTTGACTAAAACTATTTTGTTTTATCTGTAAATTTTTTACTTATAAACCCCTTCTCCCCTATTAAAATAGACATTAAAAGATGATACCACTTTATGTTCTGCCTCAGTTTTTGATGGGCTGCTACCACTGTCATGCATCTTTTTGTGATTGTAATGCTGAACTGTGCTGTACTACAGAGTACACCCATGGTGTGCTGAATGGTAACTGGGGCTGGGAGGGTAAAGAGGAAAACTGGAAATTAGCTGAAGCCCCTGGTAGGCAATATAAGCCTCATGATGGACAATATAGAAGGAGACTGAAAAGAATTGAAATGAGAAGGGACATGTGGAGATCAAGTTCAAGTTCTCTGCCCAAATCAAGGTCAACTGGAGCACTTTGCTGAGGGCCATGTCCTGTTGGCTTCTGCATATCTCCAAGATCCAAGATTTTGTAAACTCTCTTGGCAATCTGTTCCAGTGCTTTACCACCCTCATGATAAAAATGTTTTTATTAATGTTTAACTATAAACAATGTGTGTCTGTTGTTGCTTGTCCTTCACTGAGAGCACCACTGAGAAGAGTCTGTCTCCTTTTTACTCCCCTCATCAGGTATTCCTATGCCTCCGTGAGATTCCCCCAGAGCCCTCTGTTCTGCAGCCTGAACAGTCCCAGCTCTCCCAGACTTTACTCATAGGAGAGATGCTGTAGTTCCTTAAGCATCTTAGTGGCCCTTCACTGACTGTCTCCATTATGCTCATGATTCTCTTGTTCTGGGGAGCTCAGAGCTGGAAAGAGCACTCCAGGTGTGTCTCACCAGTGTGAAGCAGAGGGATCACCTCCCTCAGCCTGCTGGCAACACTTCATGCAGTCCAAGATGTTCTTGGTGCAAGGGCAGTTTATCGCTCCCCAGGACCCCCAGGTCCTTCTCTGTAAATCTGCTTTCCATCCAGTGAGCCCCCATTATGGGGAACATGATTATTCTTCTCCAAGTGGAGGACTCACACTTCCTTTTCTCGAGCTTCATCGCATTCCTGTTTGCCCATTTCTTCAGCCCGCTGAGATACACAGGGTGTGTCAGCCATTTGTCCCTGTTCTGTATCGTCTGAACGCTCTGACCCACCCTCCAGGTCATTAATCAGGATATTAAACCATATTGACCCCAATATTTTCCCCTGGAGCATGCCACTGGTGACTGGCCCCCAGCTCAACATTGCACCACAGACCACAACTTTAAACAGTATTGGAAACATGCACTGTTAAAAGCAAATTTCAAAGAAAGAATCCTTGTACAAGGGGCACAGACAAAAAAGGGAGAAATATGAGCTAAAAATGCCAGCCTTCCTATCTGCAATGACAGTCTGATGCTGAAATATTTTGACAGCATCCTGAAAGTGTGTTCATGATCTATAGGCAATCACAGAAATCTTTGGAGTTAATGGGTGCGCTTACCACACTAAGTGGGAATAAATCATAGCAAAATTAAATATGCATTGGACTGTAAGGGAAGTTGTGATTGGGAAAAAAACAAGAGAGGATGAGGAAAAAAACAGATGAGCTGTCCTTGATGGCTCCACTGGCCTGGACATACACTGGTGGAGTTGTGCATGACTGCTTGTGACAGGAGGATGTGACCAAAGCCATGGGTCACAGGAGAAAATGGCAGCAAACCTGGAACTACAAGGAAACCAAGGAAGACTTTTTTTTCCTTGGCACAAAAAAAAGATAGAACATGACTATCAAGAAAGCAAGTGTGGGTTTTTGAACATGCAAATGGTACGGTGCTAATTTCTCCTGTTGCAATCAAGGATTTAGGAAAGATCTATAAGATCTATTTATAACTTAGCAATAAATATTATGAACTTGCCTTAGACAAAAATGGCAACTGTATGCTTCCTGCAGTGGATTATTCACTGTCACTGTGTTGAACAGACAGAATTCTGTCCTTACTAAATGAAGTATAAACACACACCCCCCCTCTCACCAAGAAGTGCCTTGGTCCCACCGTTTCGTTGTGGTTACATCTCCAGGACTGGTTTGGTGGAAAGGAAATACAGGAAAATGAGCACAGCAATGGATGTCTGGTGTCTTCCAAAGGAAATTTTCACTCCTCTCTTTATATTACCTTATAAAGATTTCTGGCAGAGGTGGAGGAAATACTATGTAAAAAAGGGCTCATGAAATGGAATTTTACTCAGTGTCCTTGGTAATTTTGCTAATTGCTTGCACTGTCAAGGGCCCCCCCAGATCAGAACAGAGGGACGGAGTCCTCTTTCCAGTCCTGCATATATACGGTGCATAATCTTACTGGATTTTGCCTCCTCCAGTTGACATTCTTTATGATTTTTCACAAATAAGGATCATTCTCTGCTGACAGAAAGTCACCAGGGCTCAGAGGGAAATAAGGCCCAGTCTACGTTCTCCACATTGGAACAGAGCACAAAGGTAGGCAGGACCTGTCTTTCATAGTGTGTTTTACAACTAAGGAAAAACTACTGAGAGCCCTCAAACATCCACCAATCACTAAAACCCTTGGGATGAGAATTCACATTATAAACTGTATCACTGCAGTGTCTGCAATGTCAAGATTACTTCAATAATTCATCTCCTTACACTGTATCGTGTTTTAAGATGAAAAGAATTCCATATAATCCCGTGTTTACTTTTTGCTTTAGTTCTTTCCTTTTGTCACCATTCTGTGGATTAACTCTCACACAGTTGTCTTGTGTGCACAAGCTCCCCAGATTTTCCATTATATACAGGATAACTTGTTTACAGAGAATTTGCCAAATCACTTTTACTCCATGTTAGCAGAGTTGTGATCACTTGGCTCATGCCAGAAGAATGGGAATTTAATTATCAGACAAAAGGTAAAAGTGCAGTGATTTTCTTTACTTTTGAGGCCACCAAGGAGGATGAAAAAGATACACACCTTTTCAGTGACTCAGACTGCTCAAATGTGAGCTTTCAGGTAATGACAGTAATAGCTCACACAGAATATTTGTATATATGTTTTAAAGCTGTGTAAAGCAGCTTGAGCTGTTACACAAAGCCAAATACCCCCAGTTTAACCCACAGTTTCTCGCATCACAATCTAATGTCTTCAGGTTCTTGCAGTAACAGGGTAAAAAAGGCTTTGACTGAGGAGAGATCAATGCAGCAGGGATTACTCTCTTATGTGCTGAAGGTAAATTAGGCAGAGAAATTATACCCTTTTGGGTTTTGTTGTTATATAAGTGTCAGACTTTGTTGTCAGCCAAGTTCCCTCAAATTGCAATCGCTTTGCGATTCACTGGAAAGCGATGCTCAGTCTACAGCACATCCCTGCCTTTCCCTTACAGATGTCCCTTGCACAAAGCACTTTGTGCCCTGTGGGATAGAGGTATAATTTCTGTCTCGATACTTTAGCTTATAATATCAGACAGCAGCAGAGCTTTTGAGATTCATGATGATAAAACAGTTTCTGAGATGTTGAACACTGTGACTCCGGGCAGCTCGCTGAAGAGCTCAGTGTAAAGAATGGTTCAGAAATTTTGAAAATCTGTTCAAAAAAGTATTTTTGTGGGAAAATGGTTTGCAACATCTACTCCTGACTTACATAAGGGATACATAAGGGGGCTTGTAGCTGAATCCTCTTTCTTCTTTGTAATCTACGAGATTCAACTCCATTTTTATATGAAAGTGCATTCCCATAAAGCAGATGTGGGAGACAGAATTAGTGCATAGGAATTTCAAAAGAAATTGTACTTCAGGGGGTCATACCTCTCTCTCAGCTCACTGAGGGGTTTGAAATCATCTTGTAGGTATAATATTAATAGTAAGCATTGTTCATATAGATTTTGATGTTCCACTTCATGCTTTCTAGCTATTGTGCTACTTAAAGCATTATGGGTGAACAGTAGTTTGAAATACTTTAAATAACAGCTATTTCACACCATTTTCAACTGACAAGCAAAGAAACATGTCTTGCAAAAGTATCCTGGCAACGGGGCTTATAGCATCAATGTAATTCTTGTACATGTATTAGGATGCTGTGGAACATCTCTGGGTTCAGAAAGGAGAGCTGCAAATACATTTTTTATCCTGAAGTGGCAGTTTTTCTGAACTGTATGGTAACTAACCACCCAAACTGGAGTATCTGCGTAGAAAAAACAAAAGTCAAATAAAGTCAGGTTGCATAAGCACTTTGTAAGACTTTACCATTATTTGCATTAAAAAAGCTCACCCTATTTAAGAATCAGCAATCCTGGATGTTACAGATCTTTAAAATACTTATGAGTGATTTAGAGGTTCTTATACAAAACACTAAGCATTGAAACCTGCAGTGAGAAGGGTGGCATTTTTCACAAAGCCGTTCCATTGGGAGAGAATAGTAGTTTAAGCCCAACCAACAGGGCTTATTTAGTCACAGGAAAAGTAAACAGTAGCCTACAGTGACAGACTGACTGAGATGGCAGATGAGGACAGGCAGTGCATTGCTTGAGTAGCCAGTCTTTGCCTCCTACCTGCACAGCCTTCTGCTCTTTCGCTGCTGTCACTGAGCAAGGGATAATGTTTGCGCAGCAACAAGAAATAAGCAGTGGGAGTAGGAAGCTTAAATTGCTTGAGTTCTTTGCAGCTTTCTGGCCTGGCACTGCTCCTCCCCCTCCAAAATGCCTTGTCCTCATTTCTGTAGCAGAATGTTAGTGTTGTGTACACTGTTAGGAAGCCTTGAAACCAAGGAAAGAAGTGCCCCAAGTGACCCCAAGTGTCGAATCAGTTCCAAGTAGCAGAGCACTAGGGAGTGCCATGGGGTCTGCTAAGGACTACTAATTTTAAGTAAAAATAGTTTCAACTGCAATAGGTAGTGATATGAAGCATAAAAAGATATCAGATATATCCAAACATGTCTTAAATGCTTCTGTAGACTACAAAACTTCAAAGGGCCCCACTATGTGACATAATTTAGAACAGAAGGTGAAAAGAAAGAAAAGGAAAAAAGACTATGTGATATGCAACTGCTGTAACAATGTAAAATACTTGAAATAAAACCTTTAGAGGTGCTGAGCAATTTACTTCGTGTGTGTGTGTGTATTCTGCCAGCAGTATAATCTACACACATCCCTTACTCCAGCCATGACAGGTATCACCTGTTCTCACATACCCAACATAAAACCAATAACGACATTATATCATACATGCCATGTAATGCAACAGGAATGTGCTTCTGCATCAATGTATTATTCAAGCTGAGTCAGGGGAGGCCTAGGTTGGATATTAGGAATTGATTTCTCACCCAGAGGTTTTACCCAGACTGTGCAAAAGGTCAGAAACTTTAGTTAAGCTTTAGGTTTTGACTGATGTTCTGTGTAGCTCAATCATATCTGTGAATGTCTTCTCTTTCTCAGTTAAAATGGGACAGTTAGATATCTCATGAAACATTTGAACATGAAGGTGTCTAGGATTGTATAAGTATGTGGAGAGCATCAGAACTGGATACATTCTTTGCATTTTCCCTCAAAGTAAGAATAACAGAATTTACTGAGCAAAAAGTAATTTACATAGGGTTAATTGGCAGCTGTTGGTGCAACCACCAAAATGAAAACTCTGAGCTCTCGTCATTAATTAGCCCTGAGCATTTCATTTGTAATAGACTTGTAAAGTTTAAATGGGGTAAATACGTTTTAGCTCTTAAAATCCCTCTAAGTGCAGAAAGCTCTTTTTCCTACTCTGCTCTATAATAATATGCAAATTTGAGTAACAGCAGCACAGTGTACTGCAGGTGGTGACAGTATTCCAGTGTCAGATAAATGTCTCCCTACTGAAAAGGATTTTCAGGTGAAACAGAGCTTTTGTTGACTTGAGGCTTTTGGTGTTTTCAAGTCCCACTACATTTTGGCGAGATTCTTGTATGTGAGGAGTGCTCGAAGAAAAAACATAAAGCAAAGGGTAGATCATGCTGGCTTTTTTGCATTGATTCACCAGGCATTTCTACACTGCAGCTGTGAATGAGAAATGGAAATAATATTATGGGCTTGAGGATCTAATGTCAATGGTCTTTAAGATGTCTCCTGATGTAGAGCATTAATTTCATATAACTTGTTTTAGATATATTTTCTTGTTTTAATTTTTAAAAATAACAACTAAAATTGCCTTTTGTGTAAAAAAATAAGATGATTTAAAACAGTTCTGTCTGGTTCAATCTAATGTTAAAAGCAGAAACTACAGATATGGGGGTAAAAAATATGATAGAGGGATTTAGGTATACAAGTACACATTTGTACTTCTGAAAATGTTTGTTTTTCTGTTTTCTTTATCCTTAAAGAACCAATGCAGATAATAGTGCTAATAACACAAGGAAAGCAATGATTAGCAAGCTGAACAATTCTATTGCCTCCCTCCATCTCCCTGTGGCATCACAGTGATGACACGATGAAGAGACAAAAAAACCTGTCAGCGAAGAGAAATATTCCATTAAACACCTCAAACACTTTTTATGGATGACAAAGACAGATAAAAAAGGGAGACAAGTAAAGAGGAAGGCTAGGGAGAGAGTTCTGCTGAAAGCCTGCTCAAAAAGTGTGTGTGAGAGAAGGATGAGAGGGTAAGACAGAAAATGAGAACTTCAATCAGCAGGTCGAGTTGCTGCAAGACCTGCTGTATTCTAATGAGGACCACAGGAAATTTCCTGAGGGCAGAGGCAGCAAAATACTGGAAGGCAATTATAGCTGTTTTAAGTGGATAGAGCTCTGCCAGGCCTGCACAAATTACATCCTTAAATCTGAAGAGGAAGCAATGAAGGAAGAAATAGGAAAAACCTTGGCAAGAGTTTTGAAATCTTGCCAAAGATGGCAGTGACCCCAGAGAAAGGGACAGATGGCTAACTCAACTCCTGATGCTAAGAAATTAGTAGGAGCAACATGACCACAAAGTTGACTTCTGCTATGAGAAAGATTTTGGGATAATCAGGAAGGTTTTTCAAGCATTTTCATCTCTTATGCTTCGTTTCTTATGCTTCCAAAAAACCAGGATGGACTACGTGGTCTCTTGACATCTTCTGAAGTCTTGCACTTTTAATTTCTCTGATTTAAACTAACTTGTCAATGTCAGCTTTTTTATTACAAGAAAACAAATTTTAAAATAATTTTCTTTCATTCTGCTATAGATACAGACCTAAAACCCAACTCCATTATGGGGAAAGATCTGAAAAACAAACATGCTACTAAATATGGAAATTATCATGTTGTATATAGTAAAGACAAAATAATAGTGTATTTGAAGTAATTTGTACAGACTCTGAAACATGGTGGGAGGCTGTAGGCAGATAGGACCAGCAGTGTAACATTTTCTACATATTCTCCTATAAACTGTTGTTTCCTTTATGTTTCTGTTTTGAAACACATCTACCAAGGTACAGAAATTATTACTCTCTCAGACCCGGCAGAATATACATTTAATTTACATTCTCGTATTTAACATCATGGAACTGAATAATATTCTGGATAGGGTATGAGAACTTTGTAAAAGCCTCTTCTTGTCAAAGGAATTGCTCTCAAGTATCAATTAAGATTCCTTTCACTTAATGGAACGAAATGTTCCATTCATTGTGCTTGACAAATCATCCTGCAAAAACTGCTTCTGAAGATTGTGTTTAATCACTTTTTCTCATGTTCCTTCACTGATGAAAGAAGAGATGGATGTTAAAAAGAAAGAATAACAGGTAAAGATGAATAAAAATCAGCTTTTATTGACTGGACAAACATAAATGCTACAAGTCACAGACAATTAAATTTTCCAAAATACCTTTACGTGTACAGTCCCTTAATCCAGTCATGGACAATTAATTTGCAGTAATTCTTTTCACAAGTTTAGTAGTAATGACCTCACAAATATGAGAAAGTAGGAAAACATATGAAACTTTTTCCTTCTGCATTAATATACAGGGAGGTTTATTACTACTGATAAATAGAAGACAATGAAAATTCTTTGCAGGAGAGAAAGTGATAGCTCAAAACTGGGATTTTTTTCTACGTATTTTCTTTTTTCTGACCTCTATCATAGCAATGGCATTATATCATTTCTAAGGATGTTCATTTCCAGATTTTTTTTACTTTACTAAGGAAAAAAAACCCTGCTAAACATACCTTCTTTCCTAGGCAATGGCCTATCTTCAACAAGAAAATTGCACAATGTTGTTACTCAGTAAAGTGTTAGAAGAACTGTTTCTTTCCAGAAGGAAACTGCCTACTGAGGTGGAAATCATAAATTTAGAAATTATCAGACATAGAAGAACAGATTCTGGCTCTTGCACTTCCTCTGGTCAGAATACTGGAATCACCTTTTTGTTACAGAAAAATACCTGTTCTGGTGATGTTTAAAGACAAGCTCTATCTGTGATCAGTTACATACCAATATGGTACTTAGTATTTCTCTGTAGGGAATCCTTATCTTTGGATTCAGATACACCAAGAGGTCTCTTGGAGCTGGCCTAATGATCTCAAAGCAGGGTGCAATTTTGGAAATCAAGGTTTCTAAGTAGCTTCTTACTCAGTGTTTAGGTTTCCCACTGCCTTTCTGAGCCCTGTGACTCTTCTCAGTCATCATATAAAGAAGGGAGAAAATCTAGACCTGTGGCCTTAATTCAGCAAATGAGATGGTGCAATTCCTAATTTGCATCATTTTGAGTTTCTTTTATTCAAATTATTCTTAAGGTGTAGAAACCAGTACATGGAATCTGTGAACAAAAACTCCACAAAGCTGTTGGATCACTAATGAGATAATCAGTACTCCAGGTTTTGTAATCCTGGCAGCAGCCTGCCTATGTCCATCAGTCTTTCTTGTAACTGTTCTCTAGGTATAAAACTAGGAGGGACTTCTTTTCCTTTTCCCTCTCAATCTTCCATCTTTGTAAGATTTTTGTTTGCTTCACTGCATACATTTATGCATAGAATCTGACTGATAGGCAATAAAATTACTCAGTAGAAATAAAAAAAAAACCTCCAGATCCCATTTAAAAAAAAAGCTGTTGAAATCTCAGTGGAATCACTGGTGCAAAGTTGTTACATTAACAACAGCTCTCCCTTGAAAATAAGCACATGTTGAATGCAAGTAATTCATTATTCAGATTCTTTATCTGGTTCTTGCAGCCTTGAGATCACTTGCCTGTTCCCAGCTAGCCCAAAATCAAATCCAATTTGTAAAAATAAACTATAAGTTTGAATGAATCAATCACAACTGGTTCTCTTTATTACTTTAATTGAACCACCTTGTAATTACTGAAGTATTTCTTCTGGATTATCAGTTCTCATTTGTTCTGAATGACTATATTCTGCTTCATTCCTTCAAGAACAATTTAGAAATATACCATGGAAACTTCAATAGGTTCCATTGTGGAAAAATAATAATGAATTTAAGAAGTGAATCTTTAAAGGATAATGATCATCCCAGAGATATAGCTGTTAAAATATCAGGGAAAATTATATTTCCAAAGTAAATCATTACTTTTCACCCTTTAATAAAAGTGTCACTATCATATAGTGAATATCCCTGATGGTATTAATCCACCAAGGCTCTTCTTCAACTTTGTCTGTCCTTCTGAGCTTAGACAGTCAAATGCACTACTCTGTTGCTAACCTGACATCAAAGCTTTCTTACTCCTCTGAGTATACAGGTCAGCTGCTCTTCCAGAAATGAGCTGGTTACCTGTTTCCTGTAAGTTCCCCTAACATTGTTACTGATAGCTTAATGAAATGGGAAAAATAGACCAGCTGGGCACTAGGTGAAATTCCAAGATAATATGAGCTTAGCTAAACTTACAGTGGGGAAAACTGTTCTTGGCTTTTACCACAGCTCAAAATACATTCCTGACTAACCACTGTTGAAACAGAGAAAGAATTCTGTCTAGAAGAAACAACCCCTCCCAAAGATGGAGGTGGTGAGGTATGCACCTCCTCCACCTCTGCTTTTCTGGGAATGCCTGCCTCCAGACAGAAGAGTTCATTGCTCTGAAAGGCGTTCATAATTAATAGACAAACAAGTATTTTCAGATGTTCTGTGAGAAGGAGTGTCTTTTCCATGGTCACTTGAGAGTCTTTCATCTGCATCAGAGAGCCCAGTTTCCAAATGCTGTGTGTTGATGCCCATTAGTTGCTTGGCTGCACTGATAACATCACTGATACAGTGCTGGGAAGGCACCAGCAGCTGCAGTGCTCCAGCTGCTCATGTGTCTTGTCACTAGTTTAAATGACATCACGGGTCACCAAATGAAATGTTAAAAGGACTGGAATGGGAGGGAAAAGTACTGCTGTGCTATTCTGTCATCTAATTTTCTGTCTATGGAAGTGATCTGAACACCTTTAAGTATCTCAGATTTGATTGTTCCACTGCTTACACCAACATGGTGGAGCAGTGAAATTGCTGTGACTCAGTACTCATCATTTCTTTGCTTATTTGGGATTTTTGGAGACAACAAACTTTGCAAAATATGTTCTTTCACTATGAGATGAACTTCTTTATTTTTGATATCCTTTCACGGGGACATAAATTGAAGCAAAACTGTGGTTTTTGTAATGCTCTAGTGTTTCTCATCATGGCCACTCTGAAATCAGCTGACCTGCAAGGAGGTATTTCTCCTTCTGGGAGCATCTTGATGATCCTTATGGGTCCTTTCCTATTTGAGATATTCTATGAACACCTAGTACTACCTCTTTGCTTTCTCTGTCACATTTAAGTACACAAATAACTCCCCATGTATTTTCCAAGCTGAGGAAGCAGTTCTCTTTGTAAAGTTGCACATCAGGAAAGCATTTCTTGACATGGTAATTAGTTGCCAATGAAAAGGCTCTGAAGGCATTTGATTCACTGTCACTGAAGGTCTCCAAGAGTAGATAATGCACAAAGAGTGAAAGACAAACATAGATACAATCCTTTTCCTGCAGAGGGCAGAGAGAGATGATCCAAGCTCATCAGGTCTTTTGCATTTCTATTAGACATAATTAATTCAGGAAAATAATTTTCCCCCTCCCCCCACATCTAACCGGATTTCTGGGGCCCCTATACTTCCCTTTCTCTCACTTAGATCATTAACTGTTTGTTTTCCCTTCCCTGTGTACACGTTTAAATTCCATTGATGTTAATAGAAAATGCATGTTCAGAGAATAATAAATAATTGGGTTCTACTAACACTCCTCCCCAGGGCATAATAGTAAATTTTTTAGGAAAATACATTTGTGCAAAAGAACCAGAAACACAGAAGGAGCAAATTTGTTGTCTCTTTTTTCCCTTTGCAGTGAGATAAAGAAGCAATAGAAAGTGTCTTTTTATTCTCTTTGGATAAATCCGTTCACATAAAAGATAATAGACATTCTAGTATTACTAGAATAGTAATAACTAGTATTACCAACAACTGTGTTTGAGGAACATGGCTTATTTCTACCTGGCAGGGCAAGATATGACATTGGTGTACTTGTCCAATTCTTGGAAGAAGGAAAGGCTGTTCATTAGAGGCCTGGAAGAGGCAGCATACAGAGAAATGTGATGCAAAAATCTTACTAAGACAACTAAATTAAGAGCATGGCCACTTTTCGCTTCATCTGTCATCAGTGATGAATGAGATAACAGTGACTGCAGGGTAACTGAGGTCACAGGTGAGAGGAATCCTCTCGGAGTGGCAATGTCTTACAAGTCATTAACAATGTATGGTGTGTCTCTCTGTGGCGTGTCTGCTACTTTATCACAACACTTTAATGGTATCACTAATATTCCAATTTTGGCCCTGTTTTTCTACTTTTATTACACTAGGACTGGAAGGTACCATCTATGTCAGCAAGGCCAAACCATAACAACAATCAGCATCCCTGCCTGTGTAAGGCGGGCTGGAAATAGATGATCTTTAAGGTCCTTTCCAACCCAAACCATTCTATGATTCTATGGTCCTAAGAACTCCAGGAAACCAAGCATGAGGTGGCTTAGTTAGGAAGGTCTTATTCTATGTCTCTGCAACACCCTCTCCAGCACCGTATGAAGTTAGCGAAGATCTGCAGTATGAGACCAAAAGCTGCAATGACTAAGTGGCACAGAAAGTGGAGACTGAGTGGAGACTGCCAGTGCCTGAGAAGGTGCTGGGACTCATTAAACCCTCTGCATGATCTTAGATAGGGGACCATGTCCCATGCCACAAAGAGGTGAAAAATAAGCACAGAAACATCCTTGCTAATATGATTCAGGGATTACAATACCCAAACAGATCTGGTGATCTGTGTTTGTAAACAAGCTGCACAAATCTTCTCATACAAATTAACCACTGGAGAGAATGCAGTGTTCCAGGGACACCAGAGCAACTTGAGTAGCTCTGGCCAATATTCTGCATCTTGGGAGAAGGTGAATACGTCCTCAACACCTCATCACTATTTCTGAAGCCAAATCAGGAGATCATCAGAACTCACAAGAACAGAAAGAGAAGAGCTCAAATAAATTGACAGCAAGACCTGTTTTCAGACTCCTGTGCATCCAACAAAGCACCAGAGAGACTAGGTTTCATTGCAGCCGTCAGCCCAAAGGCAAATGCTTTCCTGCTCTGTGGGTTCCTTGGAAAAGGGGTTTGTATATGTGTGTCAGGGGAGTGGAGGGGATTTGTTGGAGCAGGAGGCATATGGCAGCGTTCAGCCACGCTAATCTCCCAACAGGGCAGTGTCCATTAAGGAGCCTTTGCTGCTTGGATCCATCTGGCAGCTGCTCCTGGGTGCCCTTGGGCCCTCTGGTCCACACCAGACACCGAGTGTGGAGAGCTGTGCCGAGCCTTCGGTGCCTCCATCCCACTGCCTCCGCCGGCCGCGCTCCAGCAGGAACAGAGGGGAGCCCAACCTCCCTCCCTCACCATGTGCAGTGGGACAAAAATAATTTTTTTCACAAATCTTGTAGGACTGCATTTTTTTCAAGGGAAGTTCAAGTTAGCATGAATGTAAAAGTTTGTAGCGGCATGTAGCACATTTGTTTTGTATCCACTGAAGCCTCTGGGCTGCCTGGCTGAGTGAAGAACAAGTACTTTTCTTTAAAATCTGAGATCTCTGCCATGCCAAAGCTCTAACTACCAATACGCCTGTCTCCCCTAGGGCTAGCTACTGGCAGCAAACCTGTGAAAACAAGCTAACATTTCACTCTTTTTTATCATTTCCCTAAACCCACCCTCCTACAAACCAGCCAGTGGGGAGAGGAAGGTCCTGGCACTCCTTTTCCTGAAGAGGCAAAACCAGTAGGAAATAGCTGAGCAACTTTGTGGCCCTTAGGCAACCGTAATTCCCCAGAACACACATGGTTATTAAAGTGATGATTAGCAAGCTATGAATGTTCATATTTCACATTTTTACTTTGTATTAAATTTGTAGATATTTTCCTCTCCTAGGAAATACAGACATGTGTGAAATTGCGAACAAACACTGAAAATTGCAGAACACTTTCATCAACAAGGACGTTCAGATAACTACAGAAATAATAAACAGCTTTCTAGACAACATTATTTGAATCCCTTTGGCAGTATCCCATCCCTTTTGAAGAGGTCACAGGCTTCCTTGAGTGTGCTGAAGTACTACTGCACCCATCACTCTCCTTAAGAACTTGCATGTTTTCAAAACATTTTCAGAGGCATTCCACATAATCTAAGACATAGTCAGCCTTAAGAAAATGATAAATAGTACTGAGTGCAATTCCAGAGAAAGAAAAAAGTCAGGGGAAAAGAGTAGATTTGAATATTCATGGTCAAACTCCTACTGATTAAAAGGGGTAATTTTCAGTTTTCTTTCCAGTAGTCTCTTCAGTCAGTGTTTTAAAGAACTATCTACTTTTAAAAAAGAAGCATTAGTTTGACAATGCTCACCTAGAAGCTGTGCCTTGTTTCCTTGGAATAAAAATTCAGCTGATCTTTAGGATCCATTCCAACCCCTTAACATTCTATGATTCTGTGGTTTTACAGGGTTAGAAATAGAGGCAAACAGGAACTCTGTGTACAAGCTACTTGACCTAGTATATCCATAGAGACTGTGGACATAGCTGTTATTTATTTCTCCTGGAAAAGTTCACTGGTAAAGAAAGCAAATTAGAAACACTTTTTTGTCAGTATTTTCTAGCAAAAAGCCCCCACACCACCTGTTCCATGTCCATTCCTTGCTCTTTTTTGACAAAGTTGCTTCTTGCTTGTGGGAAAGGGAATTAAGAGGGTAGGAAAAGATAGGTAAAACTAAATAGAAGTCAGATAAAATGGGTACTCTTAGCACAGAAAACAAAATCTAGCCAAAATGTTTCTCTTCTTCCCCAAATCACTTCTATGACAAGTTTTGAGCCTTCCTAGTTATAATAGTACATAAAGACAAACTACTTATGCATGTGAATCCCTCTTCCAAGTTGTTCTTGTTTAGTTTAATTCTTCCTGGCTTTTAGCAAGCATAATCTCCTTTAATTGTGAGCCTTTCTTAGTGAAGACTATTCTTGAAACTGTCATTTAAAATAAGTCATTAATTGTTTTCCACTCCCCATTAAATATCATAGGAAGATATACCATTAATTCTATCACTGCTAAATCCCCACATTGCCAGATGCTGAAGCAGAATGGAACTATGGATTACAAAACATATGGATTTATTTACACTAGGTAACTTCTTTATTAAAATATCTTAACACAGTCATTACTGAGACTTCTTTCCCAAGCCCCTGCTGTCACACTCTGCTCTGCTCAGGAACACACACCACATCTGCTTTTCACATATGCTTTCCAGCCCCAGTCCACCCACATGGGCCCCTCTCACAGCAGTGTGTGCCCCTCCTCCCCAGCCTCAGATGCAAACACACAGTGGGGCTGTAGCACTCACAACAGTGCAGGGGGTTCAAATGGGCCCGGGCTGGCTTGGAGGATGCCATCCCTGCTCCAGTATCCCTCCTCTTCAGCAAGAGATTCTCTGGCTCATGCTGACTGTGCAGGGTCCTCTCTGATAGCAGTGCTCCCCAGAAGCAATGCAGCTTCTCCAGCATAAAACTGCCAAGGCAGATTTTTCACTGGTGACCCACGACCATGGGTTTCTAACTCATTAAAAAGAAGTTTAAAAAGCAAGCTCACACCTGCTCTCCTTTTCTTTAAGCCACAAGAGTCTGAACTATAGACTAATGCTAAACACAGTCCCTTGGTATTGTGGAGTAAGAAAAGAGTAAGACCCTGGGATGAACTGCCTGTTTCTCTTTCCTTGGAAACTGCTCAGACACCTTTCTGAGCAGTGTGAGAAAGATGCTCTCTGGAACAGATAGATGGATTTTTCTGAAGCTTTCAGTTCGCCCTTAGTTTGCATAAGTCTGATTTTCTGACTGCAAGAGCAGGCTTGCCCTTCCCCTCCCCATGAAGATTGTTCTCATTCTGCAAATAGATAACCAGTAAAAAGTGGAAACTATTCTTAAAATGTACACTCTTTGTTTCCTACCTGTCTCCTCTTTCCTTACTTACAGACAGCCTTTTCCCTATGGGCAGCATGCTTTTGCCTGACTTTCTGATTCTCCACCCACAGTGGTATATTTAATATATCCACAGTGATATATTTTATTTTTTTTATTTCTGGGTTATCGACTTTGAGCCAAAAATGTGTGACCTCTTTTTTTTTTTTTTTATTAGCAGAAAACACATATTCTAACAAAGGACTTCTGAAACTGCCTCCATAGCAACCAAGGATTCTTTATAAAAGAGGATGTTGAAGATCTCCTCATTGTGTAACAATGTATTTCAAACCACAGCCCCCCTTCTGATGAACTAGATTTACAGTGCATATGTCTCCACTACCCCTCCCCCATTAAAATAATAAAGATACAAAGTAATGGCCTCTAAAATTAGGAAATAGATAATTAAAGCTTTTTACTAAGAACCTTCTATGTTTTCCTCCTCACCTGTACCGCACCAGTACGAATTACTTCTCCCTAGTGCACCTCTTTTAAATCCCTTTAGTCCAGCCATTCTCAGGGTCACAGTACACTGGTTCTTGCCTTCTGTTCATGAAGTATTCACTTAACCTCAACCCAGTCTAGAAGTCTTCTCTCACCTGATTCCCAGCCTCACCTGGCATTCCACCCAGGTCCTACTCCTTCCTCCACTCACAGTTTAGTTTCTTACTTTGCCCCTCATTTAACTTCTTATTTTAACTTCTCGTCCACTCTTAATTTTCTCTGTCCTCCACTCCCTGATTCTCGCTCCCATTCTCTGCTTCCACTTGTCTGGCTTCAAGAGCTTTTTTGCCTTCTTGTCCACTAAAATCCAAATGTCCAGATGGAAAATTGTACTAGTCTAATTACTCCTAACCTGAGTTCTGTCTTCCCTTGTTGCTCTATCTCTCAAATGGTTCTGCTTAATCTAACAGGCTCTTCATGCTGACACCTTTTTTCTCAAGCAGTGCAATTCTTCTGTTTAATCAATTAAATTCACTATTGCTTGAACTGCCAGAACATTCTTATTAACTTTTATCATTTGTAATATTACCAGCATGGGTTCCAGTATAGTTTTACTTACAAATGTATGGTAGATGGCAGCTCCTTCCTTACTATCAAATAAGTATAAAATGTATTTTACTATTTTATAAACAAAATCTATCAGAACAATCATCAACAGTCAGCAATCAGCTGTTGGTGGAACTACCTTCCAAATACAGGCATTGCAGGCAAGTGTTTAAACTTCAAGAGAGTGGATATTTCTTGTCTCCACTCCCCTTACTCCTATGATGGGGATCACTGAGGCTTAGTTTTATAATGTTATTTTGGGTGTGGGGAAGTCTTCTTTCCATGTACTTCTGTTACCACATCTTGGCAGTTTTGAGCACAGAACACACAAATGAGCAGTGATACTGTTCTTCAAATGGGAACATTTAACAGAATCAAATGGAGCTTAAACAAGAATGTAGGTATTAATGATGTGTGTCCTTACGAACCCAACCAACGTGAAAAAATAAGTTGAAGTAATAATAATAAATTATTACAAAATAAATGTGCTTTACGTACATCAAAATAGCTTTGCAGAACACCCAGGTAATATCAGTAAATTACCAACAGTAGCTGTGTCCAAAAATCCTGACTGAGAATTAGAATCAACATCTAACACAGACCAGATGTTTGCTCACAGGAGCATTTGCCATACCAACATCAATGGGCTTCCGCGTGGAACAGTAACCATTTTTCATTAACAACAAAGTTGTCACGGAGCTGTGCTTATGGTGCTAACTGATACTTCCACCTTGGGCCTTCTTCGTAGGGGGTTAAAGCAGAATCCAGGATACAGCAGATTTCCAGAGGAAATTAATTAATTCAAACCATTTACAGCATGTTGATGAGGTTAGGTTTACAATGCTGTCACTTAGCTTAGATAAAAACACATACAAGTTTGGCTGATCCCAGGATTTAGTAGGGGAGGGAGGAAAAACAAGGATTTAAAACTTTCGAAAGTTTTAAACAAGATTTGTTTGGATTTTTTTCCTCCCCCTAGCAAATAAACACATTGTTCTGCATGCACAGATAGTTGAATTTTACTAAATTTTAAGAGTAGTTTTACAAATTTTCTTGAGAATACTTGTCTCAAAATGTCCCAAATTATAATTTATGGAAATAACAGGTACTTACATAACTCCCAAAAGATTTATATCTTCAAATTTTGAAGACCATAATCTTTGAATTTTGCTTCCTACATTCAACTTTTTAAACAAATCTCAGTGAAGACAATCACATGTCATTTGTAAAGTCTTTTCAGCTAATGGAAAGAAGATGCAAAGAAAGGAAGATAACTGTACCATCACATCACCTTTCCCAGATTAAGTTATCTAATAAGAGTTCTGTAAGGACAGAAGTGGATTTTCCTTTTTGGTATCTTAGGGATCTTTTAAGGGGATGTTTCTGATGGCAGAAACAGAAATTAACAGTGTGCCCTGACTGCTATAAGCTGCCTGAACAGATCTCAATCCCTCTAGAAAAGAAACTACATGTACAAGGAGGTGTCCATTCTGTCCTTTTGATACACCTTTGGTACATCTTCCATCAGTCCAGTATCACAGGCATCCCTGACATCACCTGAGCAGCGGCTACAAAGCCACACTGGCACAGCTAAAAACTATTGTTTCTTCTCTTAATTTGTCTGTGAGAGCTTTGGACTGGATTTACGCACAGTAACAAAGCTGTTAACTTTTTTTCCTCTCTACCCTTTTTCATCACATGACTCTATTTCTGTTTTGTACCAACTGTGTATCTATACATTCATATAGTTGAGTTGTCTTCCATTACTCTGACACCTAAACAAATAAAAATCTTGAAATAATTACCGCAGTTTTTAGAGACCATGTTCAAACTGGAAAAATTGACTTTTGGGTGGGAGAAAATGCATTAGTTACTTTTCCTGTCAAGTAAAAGCTGTTAATAAATGAAGTCTTGGACTCATTTTCAGCTCTTCATCTCCCAGCCAAACCAGAGATGTCCCAGAAACCACTTTCTTATTCCCAGAACTCTGTTGCTAGGGTACTGGAGCAAAGAAGTGATCCACTTTGAGGACCATGGCCATCATTTTGGTGTGAAACCCAGGAGCTGGTGAGCTTGCATGAATCTGTAACAGCTGAGTCATGAAAAAGCAGGCTACTGCTTAAAGCTGCAAGACTCCATCAATTGTTTTCACAAGGAGATTTAGAGAACAGAAGGTACAGTACACCAGTCTGGATGGCTTTAATTGCAATCACTGACTGTCAGATCTAATTAGAAGAAACATGGTCCCATAGGAAGCTAAGGCGGATGGAAAAGAGAAAAGGAGT
Organism: Rhagologus leucostigma; assembly: GCA_013397725.1. Lineage (NCBI taxonomy): Eukaryota > Metazoa > Chordata > Aves > Passeriformes > Rhagologus > Rhagologus leucostigma. Next base: position 436,367 of record VZTD01000490.1, read on the forward strand.
TTTTGAAACTGACTACAGCTGGTTGCTCTTTAGAGTCTGATGTTCTCTATTTAAGGCAGAATCTTCCCCCATAATACCAGCACAGTGGTAGTGAGAGCATGTGATGTATCATTCCAGTCAAAAAGAAGCAAGATGCCATGAGATGCAGTGAAGAACTCTAAAGAGGATATGAAAGAATTATTTAGTAGTTGAGTCCTAAGAGAGTTGAACTGATGCGTGTGAGTACTGGCCTTGACACTCCATGTGCTGTATACCCTGCCAGCACTCTTAATCCAAGATGGTAGAAGAATTTTCTGAGGCTCATCTGCCCTGGTGGCTACTGCTTCGTGCTGATGCTCATCCACATAGGAACTCAGAACAGCGCCAGGAATAATACTGAAGAGATGAGAAATCATACACCTCTGGGAAGGAGGGTGAAAGACCTGGACTCGGTTGGTATTTCGGTTAGATCTCCTGGGAGAGGGTAAAAGTCTGGGGGGAGCACAGATATGTCCTGAAGAAGCCACTGGTGAACATTGGGAGGGTTTCAGACTTTGTACACTTATGTCTAACCTGTGATGAGCAGGGAAAATCGCTACTATTACACGGCAGTTACCAAATTCATAAGTATTTTAGCAGTGGTTAATAGTCAACCTGGAAGAATACATCCAGTTTTAGAATAAATGGTCTGCCCTGGATTAAAAAGCATGTAAAGTTTTTTGGTTTTTGCCAGGATATCATAATTTTATTAAAATTACAAGTGACACAACAACAGTGGACAACCCTTGAGTACATAGCACAGAATCCAAGTTCAAAATTATCTCAGAAAGTCAGAGACTTGTAGAATTATTCAAGTTGAGAGGGTTTTAAGGATGTCACCTGTCCAGTCTCTGGCTTATTGAAGACTATATCATGAGGTCAAGCTGATCACAGTCTTTCAAAACCCCCACAGAGAAAACAGACACGGTTCTAAAAGGACACACAAAGAATTCCTCTCTGTAAACAGAAACTGAAAAATGTCTGGCTAAACAAAAAGATCTGAGAGGTGCTGTGGCTCACAAGCTGGACAAAAGTCAAGAATGTTATGCCTTTCTGAAAAAAAAAGTAAATAGGAGTGTTATCTCTAATTCAGCTGAAATACTTGTTGTATTTGGCACTAATAAGGTGTCAGCTGGAGAGCTAATGTCTGATTTGTGCACAGTTCAGGAGGGATGTGGACCAACTGAATAATGTATTGTGATTACAGCAAGGGTTTCTAATTAGCACAAGAGAGATTAGATCAGATGACAGGAAAAACCTCCTAAGAGAAAGGTTAGTGCAGCACTGGAATGCATTGCCTGGGCAGGTTGTGAAGTTTCCATCAGTGGAGGTTATTGAAAAACAAGTTGGATGAGAACCTGTCAGGAATGACACAGAAATATGGAGATAGAAATGGATGAGACGGCCTGTTAAGGTCTCTTCCAGGCCTCCTCGTATCCGTAATTTCTAAATTTGTCATTCAGATTTAGTGAAGAATTAAACTCTGTGACAATGTGTTGTTAAGATATATCCCTTGGAAACAACAAGCAGGTTATTTCTGATCTGGATACAGTCATTGCTCATATGTGTCTGGTGCCTGTTCTACTTAAGTACTAATGAGCTGATTCTGCCAAGATCCATTTTAGCCAAAATATTTCAGCTCACTGCCCCTTCCTTCAGAAGATACAAAGTGCTCATGTGAGCATCTCTGTAAGCAAATTTAAGTGGGGGTAATAAATTCTGCAAAAGATGCAGTAATAACCAGCTGGATGTGAGTAAATGGCAACCTTTTTTATGGGCATACCTGTTTGAGTAGTACACATCTGCACACACTCTTAATGATGGCTTGCAGATTTTATGTACGCTTTAGCACACTGGTACAAACCAATTTGGTATCCTGTGATAGAAAAAGTACTCATCCTTTTGCAATAGTGGGCCCTTTTTTATTCACTAAAAATCAAACAGCAGTAAAGTATTGTAACATTCAGTGCCTAAGAACTAGAATTAGACCTGAAATGCATCAAAAAATTGCAGCACACACCTCCTCAGATTTAGAAGACAAAGTAAAGCTTTTCTTTCTGGAATTTGGAATCTTGGGTTCTTTTCCTTGGTTACTTTCCATTAAATCAACTCTGAAGAAATGATGCTTCCCAGTGGCTGAGAGCTGGGAATTTGGGGTTCTCTTCTAGGGGCAGTGGTTGACTTAATCTGGGATTTGGGCCAAGTGACCTAATAACTTTTTGCTTTTTCCACAGCTTTTAAATCTTTAGTACACTTTATTCTTTCAGAGAAAGAATGATAGGAGTTATCTGAGAAAGCAGAAATTGCTTGTGCTGTTTTTCTGCTCAAATGCAGCAGTAATCGCCACTGCTTACTAAAATCCTAATTTTAATTAGTGCCATCCACTATCTCCAGCCATACTGCTAACCTAGTCTTCTAGATTACTATTAAACAATTTTGTTATTTGTTTAAGACCTTGTCCTCAATGAGACGAATATACATGAAATTCATGTTCGTTCTACTGATTTCAGCTTGTTCACCATTTAATTTCTGTGACCTCAAGCCACCTATCTGTATAGACTGAATTTGGAATACACTTGGGGAAACAAAGGGTAAATAGAAAGAAAAAGAAAGAGAAAATCAGAGTAGGAGGTAGTGATATAAGTGAGACTGTGCTGATAGATATGACTAATTATTATTTTATTGTTATTATTATATTATTTTCATCGATATTGAAATAATTATTAACATTTCGTGGCTATTACTCTTCACATCTGTAACTATACTTGGAAAACATACTGTCTGACAGTAGCAACGAAAGAATTTTTACTTATGTTTTTTTGAAGAGACTGTTAAAATGGCTTCTATAGTAATAAATAACTTACATGAGTTTCCTGACTTTATTAAATTTTTGTAAAAATTAAATTCATTCTTCATTAAACATAAGTAAGCAAAACAGTGTTGACAAAAATTACCTTAAACAAAACACATAGAATCAATTACATGGCATACTGCAGATGTTTAATGCTTACAAATGTAGCTTATTCAGCTTTCGAGGGCTCAAGTACTACTTTTCTCAGGAACAAAGGTGGAACATTATCATGCAGTGAATAGAACTGTGTTTCAACAAACAGCAACACAGGAAAAGCCAAAGAGCAAGCAAAGAAAACCAACCTAAGCATCTCTCCTTTCTCTTTTTTCTTATTATGTAATACATGTATGAATAAGAAGCACACCCGACATCCAAGCGCCTTATAGCCCAACTATAAATGAAAATGACTAATTTTACTGTTACAATTAAAAATAATGCTGAAGTACAATAAGAGATTTTCAAAATAACAGTGACCAATGAGTGCATTCATTTAATACCATGAAAGTAAACATATTACTAGTGTCCATACTTACAAAAGGTTTGTGAAAACTTCCCATTTAAATAAACAAGCAGAATTTCTTTTGCCAGTGCCTTCTGCATCTTTGGGCATAAGGCTGGAAAAACTTAGTGGGTCATAAAGCCCTGCTCCCTGTTGTTATAGGCAACTGAAACCTGTTTATAAATGCTGAAAGACTCATTATAAAATTGGCTAAGATTTCTCACTCTCCTGCTTCTGGTTGAAAGCTGTTCCTGGTATTAGAAATCTCCTAACTGGCAGTTTAAAAGTATTCATGACTGTTTTACACCATTTTGCTACTTTGCCAACAGTATCTATTAGCTTAATAGCTCTTTTTTTCCCCCTGATGGTTTTCACCATATGTGCTTACAGATATTTATGATTTTTCATATATATTATCTCCACTTTTACTTTACAGATCTGTAGAGAGGTTATTCTCCAAGTTTGTTCTAGTTTAAATTCACAGTTTTTGAACGTGGACTGGATCCAGTATTTCAGAGGAAAATTTTCTAGCACCTTATATAATGGCATCAACACGTCTCTATTTCTATCACTTTGCCTGAAGCATGCTAGGATTATTTTTGCCTGCTTAGAGTCACATGACACTATTTGACTGAATAAGGATATTCAGGTCTTTCTTGCCTTCTGCTATTTCAAGATGATGAAAACTTATTTTATAGAAAATTCTATTTAGAATGTAACTTTTGATGATAAAATTACATCCCCTACTTGTTCTTCTCTGGGCTTTCTGGGGTGACTAATAGAAATGACAGAGGTGATGGATGGAAACTAACTCATAGAATATCTGGAGCTGGAAGGGACATCAAAGGATCCACAAGAATTATCAAAGTCCAGCTGCTGGACTTTATTCCTGTTCTCAGTGACAGAGCTGCCTTAGATAACTAAGGTGGCCCACATGACACAGATTTCCTCCTTGTTGTGTCATGAAGAACCACCCACAGTACAGTGCAGTTTTCATAGAGAGGTTGTATTAGTCTCTTAATCATGTGCACAAATTATTTTTATAGAAAATGAATAAAATTAGGCACAGAATAGGACCTTAAGAAATTATGTTACAAATCTCATTTCATCCTAAAAGTTTTAACCAGTGCCTGTTTCTCTTTCAGTCTGTGCAGCTTTGTTCACATTCAATTCTACCATGTGATCTGTTCTCCTATTATAGTTTCAAGTACTATGCATACATATGATTTTATCCCTTATTTTAGAAATAACCTGAAAATTGGGTTCTTTTTGTTGCTTGAGTACAAGGGTAATTCTTTGAGATCTGTAGTGTGGGAGACATAGCAACTAGTTCTAGTTATCTAGGATATAGACATTTATTTGTCAGCTAGTCATCCTCACTCCCTTCATAGTCACTGGGAAAAAATTTGGCACACTTAATGCATTTAATTCCAGTATAAACTAGACCAGATGAGTCTTGCCCTTACATCCCTCTAATGACAAGCTCAAAGAGAATGACTACCTCAGCTGTAGATGTCTCCAGTTTATATTTTAAGCTAGTGGAGAAAATTCTTATTAGACACTTTTAGGGTATCTCAGTTTTCTAAACAGGCAGGGTTTACTCAAACTGGTTTTCTGAAGAGTCCCATAATTTCCTCCAGAACAATGCCTTAAAGATAGTTTTAGAATACTGGGAAATGGTTCTACTGGAGCAAATGTTTAATAAAAAATCTTGGATAAATTTAATGTGATCATGGAGCACAAAATTATTTCTACAATTGATTCTCTCCTTAGTTTAAGAGTAAAATCAACTGCCCTTGCACACAACTCATCTGACTACTCAACTGACCTATTAGATATATATAGGTTTAGATGTGTATGTAAAATAAGAGGGTATTAGCTGGTGTCTCCTAATCAATGAAGATGAGAAGGATGGGGCCTCACGCATAAATTAATTCTGTAACTTTTCTGAAATTTACAGATTTACATTAACATAAAAGGGATTTAGCAGATCAGAATAGTTCTTCTGTCAATGATAGCATGTTACGTGATGATTATCAAATAATTTATCATCAGGTTGTAGTTACAAGTAAATGAGAGGAATTTTGGAAATTATGAAGAACAATTGAGGATAGGTACACAAAAGAGCTGTGGTATTTCAAAGATTTTAAAATTAATTAAATAATAAATAATTATAAATTGAATTTTGCAAATATATCAAATTAAGCAAAGACTTCCCTGTATATTGATTTCACGTATTTTAGAATTTACACTGGCCAATATTCTGGAGATATATTTTTGCATGTTCTTGTAAGATGATGAGATAATATAGAAAACAGACTGAGAGATATCCTGAGGACTGCACATACACCTGTGAGTATGGAGCATGGGAATAAGACCTGTTCCATTATGCTTGTATGGACTAATTGTAGCTCACGCATTTTTCAACCGTTATTGAAATGTCTGATGCTGTATTCATGCGACCTCCATCTGCTCTGGATTTCCATGTTCCAGGAAAATTATCTTTTTCCACTTCCCATAATATATTTCAGCTTTTTAAGCTAACCATACCCTATCCTTTTGTGCTGAAGCAATGGAGAAATAAATAAGTAAGTAAATAAATAAATAAATAAATAACAATAATAATAATAATAATATCTTACCTTGAATTTTACAGAAGTAAAACAGGTAAAGTTCTTAAAGTGTTCTTTGCATGGAAAGTTTTTCAAAGCAGAAACATTTTATTCCTTTGACACAGTGCATCTGTTATGCAACACAGTATTAATATTCCTAATTCTGCCTGATTTCTTGTTAAAGAGGAACTGCTTTTTGGAACAGTAAAGCTACTGTTGTGGTTTTTTACCCCAGTGTAGAAAAAATGCCATGTACATAAATTAAGTGAGTGCTATCCATTCCCAGCCACACACCAGAGAAATGGTATCTTTACTGACTTTAGAAGTTTGCATCTGAGACCTAGCTTTTCTTTGAAGAAGGAAAAAGAAACTAAGAAACAGTTAAAAAAATATGTAATACTCAGTTTCCAGCCCTTGCTCACTAGTAAGTTTAGAGAGTTACAGGAAACAAATAAAACCTCTTCTTCAAACAGACTTTTAAATGCAAATTTTAAATTGTAAATTACTTTATAATTTGGAAATCAGTGCCATTCCAGCAGGTGAGAAGGATTTAGGCATCACTGGAATGCTGAAGATGAAACCTTCCAGACATGCTCCTTTCAGGTAGATTAATATTTGACCTGAAACCTTCACAGTGCTCCTTTTGCTTCCTGCAAACCGTATAGTATCAGTGATTATGCTGAGATAGCTTAACCTGAGATGTCAGGGGCTGATCTGTTGATGTGAAAAATCTCTGGAAAGAAAAAACAACCCCTTTTTCAAAGCAGCTCATATATCTTGCCTTGAAAACAGTTTTATGAAGGGAAATTAAATAATTTATCTTGAAAATAGATCTTGATATCTATCTCAGAGTAAGCACGGAAAACTTCGATGTTGTCAGAGAGGTAACAAACTCTGCGCTGCCACAGTGCTTACTGCTTCACAGGAGTTTGCTCAGGAAGCATACCAGAAACACTAAAATTTGTTCAAACTTGATAGAAAATTCAGGCTCTGTTTAACTTATAAGGGGAAAAGAACAACACCCTATGTGTACCCTGTACATGTTCATAGAAGAAGCAGGAGGAGAACAATTATACTACAATGAGATGTTTGCTATTTTTTTCTGTATCTTATGCACTTACCACATTCTCAAGGGGTATTTATTTTTTTATAAGGCCAAAATTCAACACCATATGTGGATACCCCTTTTATTTAATTTCTCTTATTGATGTATCTAATATCTATAAATGGTGCCACATTAGAGACTCATACGGTTGCACTTACCAAAGACACTTCTGGAAAGCCTTCTCAGACTGAAGAAATTACATCTTTACATCTTATAAAGAATTTTTTATAATCACAGTCAGCAAACAATGAATGTAGGAACCAAATTAATGTAATAATAGTCCATGCTCTTCCTGCAGTATGCTACTGTCATATATTTGAGATGGTGGAATGGTCTTTTTTCTCCAGGAAGATGTATTTGACATTGTCTTTCAAAAATGAAATTTAAACTCTGCTTTAACAAATACGTTATATTGAAGTAAATTAAGTTTGCCAGCAAAGTGTCAGATCTGGAAAGAATTTTCTTTTCTTTTTTTCAGTTTTTTATTTAGGATATTCAGTTAAACACAACAGAGAGCAGCAATGCAGAACAAGACATGTCAATAACTAAAAGCTAGGGGAAGCAAAATATTTAAAATCATACCTGCAATCTTCTCAGTTATGTTTTAGTCTAGGATACATCAGATAAAATGAAGTGTTATTATCATGATATAAAACACTGTTTGATATCCATGTAAAATTAAAGTTATTTTCAGCCCTGTCCCCGTTTAGCAAAAATAGATGTTATACCCTTTACGCTAGGATTAGATTCCTTGCTGGAAAAAGGCTTTTAGATATGGAAGCTGCAATATAGTCAATCTCACACATGTGGCTGGGAGACCAAAAATGCTCAGAGGATTATCATGAGAGGCACTAGCTTTAAATTCACAGTGAACTCCAGTTACAAGGTAGTTGTTTGTCACTTTTCATGAATAGCAGGTTTATAAAAACTACATTAAAGGGAACAGGTACATAAAAAATATCTGAGGCCTTATAAAAAATTTTCAATAGCCTCAGCAATCACCCTTCAAATTCTGCAGACAAACTTTGCTAATTATTCACTTAAAACTGTGCCTGGAACATATCCATCTTAAGATTCATATTTCAAAAGAAAAAGTACTTAAATTTTTAAGATAAAGTATAATAAATATAAAATAACATAGGCAAGGAAAGATGAAAACCCTGGATTTAAAGTTATACATTGGCCAAAAATGATACTAGAAATTTCTGTAACAGTTTATTTTTGCAGAGAAAATTATTTTCAGACTTTGTTTATTGATTTCCACAGACAAAAAGTGTCAAAAAACTTAGATAAAAAGATACCAGACTGGTGTCTGGGGAGGGGGAAGTATCAGAGCCTTCTGAATTGCTGCCCAAAAAAATTGCTAAAAGATGTCAAATTGGTCCCAAAACCAAAAACACAGGCTTTCAGCTGCTGCTCCACAAGTTTTACACATGCCATATTGGCCACGAAACAAAACACAGTTTCTCAGCTGTTGTTTCAATTCTTCGTACCGAGCACATACAAATGAAGTGTAAATAATAATTTATTTTTCAGAATCATCAAAGCTGAATCTGTGCAAATGAGGAAAAAGGCCCTTGCATCTGAAAGAGTAAAGACTTGGAAGAAAGTGGGAATGTTGGTAGGAGGAGACTTATGGATGCTTATGTTCCATTGTAGACTGCATTTGGCAAAGATTATTTAAAAAATTTGAACAGTGGATGCTTCTGCTGTACTTAGGAACTCAAACAGTTGATGGAACCAGAGAGTTCAGAAAGACTGAGAAGAGTGAAGGCTCTCAAGCAGAAAATGCTCCGGATTGAAATGAGCTGTGCAACTGTGAGAATGAGGGAGACAAGGAGGATGTGCTCTGGTTCCTGCCAGTGTCACTCCAGACCCTTTTTCCTGGGCATATTCAGAAGACAGGCAAATTTAGAAGAAAACATAAATAAAACATGAAAAGAGACACTGGACTTCAGAGAACCCCCTAACTGAACCTCTGGGAAGAACTACTGTTCCCTGTGTAATCTCAGCCTGTGTTTTCATGGATATTGTGTGGACCTAATGGAGTGTACTTTCCAAAAGACCAGGTCTGTCATTCCCTTCTCCATCTCAGAAGTTTTCTTACCTTCTTTCCAACTCCAGAAATCCTAACCCTATATCCTTCTTTGTATTGGCCAAGATACTTTTTGAACTCTTACATAAACAGTACTATTTCAAGGTCCAATAGAAAATTACCCATCTTTTTCTGTTTTTTTTTTCTCTTTGTTTGTTTTTTGTAGGTTGGTGACTTCTCTTAGCTGTGAATTGGAACCAAACGGGAGTGTGTGGCCAGGACTTGGTAGAAGAGGAAAAAGGAAGCAGAAGCCTGAATTCCTTATTTCACAGAATGAGCTGTTGCAATTCTTGAAGCCACAGCCTCAGTACTTATTAGTGACACATAAAAGGGTCCATTTCAAATGAATCCTTACTTTTCCAGAGAGAGGAAACACTGACAGTAGGTCCATGCTCTGGCTTGGAGTCCACTTCATGTACTTATCACCTAGAGGATGAGCTATGATAACTTGCCTTTCCAGTGGTTAGAGAGATCTTTGAGCTATTAACTTGGGCTTTTTTCACTTGGAGATCAGATAGACTGATCTCCAAGAGCATCAAATACAAAGTTTATTAATAAATAGTTGGAATGTATATTTAAAGTCTAATCTGTAGTAAGTATCTGTAAGAACCCAACATTTTACAGAAAAAAAGTATCATTATGTATTATATATGTTAACCTGTATGTTTTTCAAGGGCATTAATACATATAACAAAAATGTTCTTGCAGGATGCTGATGTTGATAGCTCTTCATCATTAACAAAAACCATCATAAAAATATATTTTGATTACCATAGTCCAAGGGAAATGAATTGAAATTGTCAAAAAATTTAACATGTTTTGCTAGAGAAAAAGAAAACCTTTCATGAGTGCACATTATGGATATGCGAAGTCCAAAGTTTGACTGTTTCTAAATGTATCATGTAATTTTACCCCTCCTGACAAACCTTGCCTAAATATTCTGGCCTTCCAAAAATCCAGCCTAAATATTTTTGATGGGGAAGCACAGTAAAAATTATGCAATACATTACCTTGGTGTCTCTTTGGCTTTACATGTGCGAACTTTGGCATTATGTGGTGAACTTCCATCTGCTTTTTAGTTGGGTTATTTGTTTTAAGGAAAAGAAGATGGGGACCTTCCGGAGAACTAGAAATCTTGGAAATACCTTTGCTTGACAAGGAAAGACTAGCCTGAAAGGCATCTCATCAGATTAGGAGGAATTTTAATGTATTAGTCTGCTGTGTTTGAGACTCAATGTGTTCTTCTCAACCTCCATTTAAAATCCAGCATAAAGTAAAAAAATAACAGCTAAGGCCCTAGGGAATAATAAGCTGTAGAGGAGAGATTAATTGGTGTCAAGTAGGGACTAGTAAAGGATCAGCTGCTGCTGGAAGAATTAGGCTGCAGGAAACATTTTATAGTTGTCTTTCTCACTGAAAGCATGGTATTGTTGTTCAACAGTCTAGTGCCTTTCCTTCTGTCAGCCTCAGTGAAGCTTGTAGCTGGGGAAGAAAGTGGATAATTAGCATTCCATTTGGATGCCTGCAGACCAGCAGTCTAGAATATTAAATAGCTTTGCAAAACAGGAATGGTCTGAACTGATTCATATTTCTTTATCTGAGGTCTTTGAAATGCAGGTTTATATATGTCCTAAAACAAAAAAAAGCTTTGCTCATAACTTCACATCTGCTTTTGACGTTTGAAACTAATCCCCTTGATATTTGACAACAAATTCCTAAAGTGGAGGTGTGGAGGAAGGAGATGATAAAAGTGCTTCTGCACATGTTATGACAAGTATCCCATGTCACTCAGGATCTCTGAGCATGGTGCTGAAGGTATGGAAATACAGGATATTAGTAATTGTGGTGGTTTAACCCTGGTAGATAGATCAACCCCACACAGACGCTAACTCACTCTTCCCCCAGTGGGATGGGGAGACAATCTGAAGGGTAAAAGTGAGAAAACTCATGGGTTAAAGATAAAGACAGTTATAAGTAAAGCAAAAACTATACACTGGAGCAAAGCAAAAAAAAGGCGTTCATTCACCACTTTCCACAGGCAGGCAGGTGTTCAGCCATCCCTTAGAAAGCAGGGATCCTTCATATTTTACAGTGACTCGGGAAGACAAATGTTATCACTCTGAACTTTCCCCCCTTGCCTCTTCTTCCCCCAGCTCTGCATGCTGAGCTTGACACCACATGTTATGGAATATCTATTGGGTCAGCTGGGATCACTGTCCTAGCTGTGTCCCTTCCCAGCTCCCAGTCTCCTTGCTGGTGGCATGGGGTGAGGAGCAGAAAAGGCCTTGATGCTGTGGGAGCCCTGCTCAGCAATAATTAAAAACCCCTGTGTTATCAACACGTGTTTAATGACAAATCCAAAACATAGCCCAAATCCAGCTACTATGTAGTAGTAATTAACTTAATTCTGAGACAAAACCTGCACAGTAATGCAGAGGATCAAACTTGTGTTTACAATAGCCCATCCCCTTGTCTGATTCTATGTTTTATCAATGGCCACAATGCTCCCTTTAGAGGATTCATCATTCTAGTCAAAGACTTTTTTCCTAACTATTTTTCTTGCCTTATCCTGAGGGCATATGAGGTATAGGCATTTGTTTATTGATTCTTGTGGCATTATGGTATCTCTTACATAAAAGTCATTATTTCTACACCAAGCAGTGAATTCTACTGGCCATACAGGAATGCACAGCCTTTCATGGAGGCATAAAGGTCTGGAAATCAGGCAAATGGCTGCCCACAGTGCTTAGTTTGAGGTGCTTGTCAGAATAATGTGGAAATTGTTGACAGAGTCTTCTTTATACCTGTTCTACAGAACTGCATTGTGAGTGCAGAATAGAATAAAAAAGATGTGGAAACTAGAATGATGATACTCTTTGGTTTTCTTCCCAAGATGTGTGTATGTGTGGAAAGTGTGATGGCAATCTGGACAGCTGTTTGTGGATGGGTGAGCACTGATGAGCAGCACACCAGCTCTCACTGTGGCTCTCCTCTCTGACCATCCAGACCATGGAGGGATCACTTGCAGCAGGACCAGATGAGTGTTTCTTGTATCTGCAAAGGATACCCAGCCTTCTCTCCGGTGAAGTACTGAAAATGGTGATCCTCATTCTTTTCCTTTCTACGGCCTTATACAGCAGCAATTTTCTCTCCTGGTCATGATTTCCTCCAGATCTTGAAGCCTGTGCAGATACCTCTCATCCACCCCCCCTCACCAGCCTCCCCAAGGCTCCTTCTACCTTGTCCACAGGCCAGGACCCTATTCTGGCCACCAGTCCCTGGCTCAGCAATGACACAGCAGGGCTGGTCTCCAGCTACTCAAGGCCCAGCCCTGCCTGGTCACAGGTCTTCCGAGCCAGGTCTACCCACAAGCTGATGTCCTAGCCTGCCCCCAGCCCTGGGCAGGGGGGTGTCCAAAGCCCAGGGCTGAAGCTGGGCAGGGCAGATGATGAAATATGATGAAGCATATTCTCCTGGGAGCCATGTCCAGGCACGGGAAGCACAAGAAAACTGGAAGCAGCCAGCACAAATTTACAAACCATGCCTGACCAGTTTAATTGGCCTCTCTAAAGAGACAGATGGCTCTGTGGGTGAGGGGAGAGCAAGAGGGATTTTTCTGTGGCTGAGAGGGCAAGATACAATCAGGATGTTTGGACTTGTGAGTGCACAGAAAACTAACTGGATGGCCAGCCTCAAGTGTTTTTGTTCAGTACTGTGAAGCCCCAGTGGCATCCAGTTTCCTCAGGGGTCAGTACTGAGACCAGTCAGTACCTTGTAACATTCTCCCTGGCGACCTGGGTGATGGAATGGAGTGCATCCTCAACAAGATCTGGGGTGTGGGAGGAACAGTCGATACTCTGGAGAGTAGCGCTGCAGTTCAGAGGGACCTCAGAAGCTGGAGAAATGGGATGACATGAACCTCATAAAGTTCAACAAAGGCAACTGCAAAATCCTGCATCTGGGATAGGGCAGCCCCGCGCAACAGTGCAGGCTGGAACCAGCTGCCTGGGAAGTTACTTTGAAGGAAAGGACCTGAGAGAGCACTTTACCCTATTCAGTATTTGTGAAAGGGTTTCTGGAGTACTGTGACAAGTATTTGCCATTAAAGCAGTCAAAAACTGCAGCAGTCTTCAGTGTGCCTTTTTATGTTTAAGCCAGTCAACCTATGCTCCCTGTATAGAAAAAAAAAAGAAAAGTATTTTAAAAATGTACTTCAGTTGAACAATCAGGGATATCTAATCGAAGAGGAACTAAACTGTGTTTTAAGAAGTGCCCATGTTTTTCCACTCATAATGAGTCAAGACAACTGTAGGCATCTGGGACACACAAATGTGTATTTGATCAAGTGCCTCATGACAGAAAACAACTTCTCTGTGCATATGATACTGGCATGGCTGGGGTTTGAATGGTCTGAGCTGCAGCCCCATAGTACTTGTGAAATGGTACCTGTCTTCTCCATCCCATCAGAAACCACAGTATTCCAAATCCAATCCTGCTGCCTCTGCTCTCAAACTCACTGAGATTATCAGATTTGGATGACTCTTAAAATCTTCCTCTACAATCTCAGGACTTTAGAACTTATCACAAATATCCTGCACCTGATTTTCAATAAAAACTGCAAAATTCTTCTTCTTTCTTCAGCTCTTAGAGAAAGACAGATGCTAATGCCAGAGGGAAAGGGTGGAGTGTTTTTACTGTTTAGAAATTGTCAGAATTTTTAGATGAGCAGATAGGAAGTGCTTATTACAATAATTATTTTTACAAAAATACTCTCACAGGTATCTACCACCATGGACCTGCCCTTTCCAGTCTTCTTTTCTATATAAATGAAAATAAATGAAGATTAATAATTTATAAAGAGGGAAGCTAGAAGCTAGGGGGTCTGTTTTATTCCAGGTTTGCAAACAGACTTTATGCTGTCTAGACAAGTAGAGAATGTATATTGACCTTTCCTTTTTCCTGCTCTAACATCCATGTTTGAAGAGGAACATCCTGACTTTCTTTCCTAAGTGAAGTATGAATACACTACACAGACCTTCTTGAAGGAGGCTAGAAACAGTTTTTTTATCATTCAGAGCTCCCGAAAGGACCATTTGAGCATAGTCTTCCTGTTCAGAGAGGAAATAGCTGTGTCTGTGACTCGAATGGACTCTGATTTCCAATAATTTTCCAGTGGTAAACTATGATTCAGTTTCCATTTATAAAGTGAAATGAGTGCCTAAATAATCAACAGTAAAAAGCCAGAAGTAGGAAATGAACCATCCTTCAAAACAATTCCACTCTGTTTAGTTTGGAATTCATTCCATTGTTAAAGGATTTCCTTATGTGCAAGGTGTTACAGATTGGCAAATTGAAGCAAGTCTAGGCACAAGTATTTCATTTTGTACTGTGTGTAAATATGAGATAACTATCTGTATAACTTTAAAATCTTCTGCTAGAGATACCAGCTCTTCCAGTGCTTTAGAGGAGCACTAGTTACAGCAGCAGAGGAAAGCCATTACTAATGAAGATAAATAAAGCGTCTCTTAAATTGCTCTAGTTTTCAGTAAGTGCAAAAGCAGCCTGGCTTTTTCAGCTTTGTTTAGCTGAGGGGAAATTGGGAACTTATTGCTTACTCTATGATATAATCTCAGCAAATATTATTATCTACTCGTTTGTCAGCTTCAAACACAGATAAGACTTATCAAAGTGATATGAATGCTGGAAGCTCTGTCTCTGAAGGATATTCAGCACTTCAGGTGGTTCAGGTAGAATTCTTTGGGGTTAAAGTCAGACATCCAGTCACATTTGGGGGTGGGGGAGGTTGCAAGAAAAAGTACACTTAAACACATTACCTAAAAGCTGGTTCATCATGTTCCCAAGGAGTCACCTTGCTACCTCTTCTCAGCAATCTGTATGTACAAAAGGTAGTTGTTGACTGCTGAGCAAAACGGATCATAGAAAAGTTGTCATTGTACACAGTGGGTTCGCTTCCCTGTGACCTCACTCTCCCACTCAGTCTTATTTACGCTTCAATACAAATTAGTGGTGAGTGCAAAGCAAAAGCTATGATCTGGAAACCTCCAAATTTAGATTCTGAGCTAGAACACAAATTCAAATTTATGAGCTAGCTCATATTTCTTTTAAATTTAAAAAATAACTTCTACCTACTCTCTGGTTGCTGAAGTGTCCCTTATGTCAAGTGTTGACAAATTCATATTTAAGCTTTAGAAAATAATGGATTTGCCCCAAAAAATAATTTAAAGTTGATTTTGTTTGTATAGGGTCTTTTTTGCTTTTGCTTTTGTTGGTTTTAAATTTTTTTAATATATTTTAAAATTAATATTGCATTTTCCTCTCTTCTTTCTGTTTCCTGAGTAATACGTGTTGTTTATTTCACAATTCCAGGCACTTCACACTCTGAAGGGTCTAAATAATAGTTTTAAATAAAAGTTTCAATTCTTTTACTTTCTTTTGCTTTTAACAGCTGAGGTTTTAAGGAAAATAACAAATATTCCGACAGTTTGGGAAGTCTAAATTGGAAATCAAGTTTTGACATTCAGCTTCATTTTTCTGTATTTGTTCCACAAACTTATTTGTAAAGCCAATATTATTTTACATACTAGCCCGAAACCTGGAGGAAAGACAAGCTGACTGTTTTATAACACAGGCCATAAATAAAATATGAATATGTAGAAAGAATCCTTTCCAGTCACACTGAAAATTAACTTCTAGGCTATCCTATCTTTTTAAATATCTGTCCTATGTGCTACTTTATTTAAAGAACATTAGCTAATTATGATATATTCAGGAGCATTAGCAGAAAAAAAATCTGTCTTTCACAGACATGAATGAACTATGCTGTGTCAAATGAATTTTTGTCCAGGTGCACAGAACATTTCAGACAATTTCTGAACTTCTTCCCAATCTAGTTGGCTATGGATTCAGTGTTAATGATTCACACAGTAAACAGTGATGTTCAGAGTGTTCATTAAGTTCCATTGTCTGTTGCTCCTCTAGACAGTTATTTACCTTCATTTACAATAAGCAATTTTCCATCAAGAAGAGCTCTCTTAATTTGATTGGCTGTGTCAGGCTACTTTTCAGTGATTTTTCTTTTTTGGCAACAGTTTTTCCAGCTTGTTCTTTAAGTGTCATTTGCCTTCTCCTGTATTTTAAATCTATCATGCTTCATGACAGACAGACTTGTAATTTGGACTCTAATCATTTCTGATTCTCATGTTTTGACAGACACAGACTTGTCTTTCCGCACCTCCTTCCACACTTTCGCTCTTTATTCTGCATTTGCTTGTGGCACACAATACTCTCTGTTTAACCCTTTCCTTTTCCATCTTCCACTTTTATACAACACATATACTATAAGCAGATATGCTTTAAATTATGGATGTGTTAGAAAAACTTCCAGAAATTACTCTGTTGAACTAAAAATGATGGTGTTTGAAACTATGTACAGACATATTTATTTTATGCTCTAAGGTTCCACCTGAATCAATTTGGAAGGGCTCTAAGACGATTTAGTTAACTAAAGCCCTTTTCATATCTCTTTTTTTTTTTTAACCTTGATTATTTTAATATTAAATTCAATTTCTGAGAAAGTCTCTTCTTCCATTGTAAACATTCTTAAGATCAAAACATCCTTACCTTGAGAACAGAAGGATTCAAGTCAGAATCCAGTTGTTTAGTTCCGCCTACAAATAGCAAGACCACACTTAGCTGCACTGGTGCTATAAGGCTCCCTGCTGGGGAAGTGAAGGTCCCTTCCCACTGAGAAACCACATAAAGACTGTTTTTCCTGCTTCCAGGAGAAAGCCCATGCTGTAACATCAGTTGTGCTGCTTTCAAAAGGTGAGAAGATGCTTCTTCTTGAATTCAAAAGCACTGTGTTCTGCCCAAAGTCATGACTGTGTGACATAACTGTGACTTTGTGGAAATCATTCCATTGGCAGCTTGTCCCTGGAATGGTGCCTGCCTACTACATCTAGCCAAGGCAGAGGTGAAGATTTCCTGAGAATCCTGTCCTCATACTTCTTATCAGGACAGTCCACATGAAGTGATTTCTAAAATGAGATACGTATAGTTGACTTGTGTCTTCAGTATTTTCTGCACCTTTTTGTGTTTCAATATATATGCATATACATGAACAGATACACACACACACATAAAAATAACTGATCTCTCAACTAACTTTTCATATCCAGCTGATCCAATAGTTTTCTGAAATAATATAAACGGCTTGGAAAATGAGGGGAGAGCAGTGGATGCTGCTTTTTTTAACTTTAGAAATACTTCTATTTTTCAGAAGGTCCTTGTAAACTAATTGATAAAGCAGGACTCGGTAAGAGGACAGTAGACTGAAAACTGATGTGTCAGTGGTATGCCCTGAGAAGAGGATATGGGAACAATGTTGTTAAACATCTTCATTATGGAGTTGGATGATTGGACAGAGCTTATCATCAGCAAGTTTGTAGATGATATAAAACTTGGAGGAATGCTTGATATATTCAAAAGGGTGGGCTGCCATCAGCAGTATTGTCAGGCTTGAGAAACATGCTGACAGGAAACTCAGTGAGTTCAACAAAGGGAAATGCAAAGAACTCCAAGCACCATGTTAGACTAGGAGCTGTCCAGCTGGAAAGCAGGTTTGCAAAGAAGGACCTTGAGGTTCTGGTGGACAAGAAGACGACTGTGAGCCAATGACGTGCTCTTGCAGCACTCTGGGCTGCCAACAGCACTGTGAACTGAATGAAGGGAGCAAGCCAAGGCCTGTAATCTTTTCCCTCTGCTCCACACTGGTGAGGCACATCCAGACTCTTACAGTTCTGGGCCCCTGATGACAAGATATACATGGATTTATTGGAGAGAGCATTGCAGAACCACAAATGTGCTAAAGAGATGGAGTCTCTGTCATATGAGGAGAGACTGACAGTGCTGGGACTGTTCAGCCTGGAGACATAATACTCAGGGTGATCTTATCAGTGTGTATAAAATGCCTGATGGGAAGGTATAAGGAATGGAGACAGACTTCAAGGCTGTTGAAATACACAAAATTCTATTTAAACACAAGAAAAAACCCTTTTTCCTATAAATGCTCAGACACTGCAACATATTGCTCAGCAAGGTAGCGCAGTCTTCATCTGGGATATTAAAGAACCAACCATACACATCCCTGGGTACCTTGCAGTAGATCAGATGGCTTTGAGCATGGAGACTGGACAAGGCAATCTCTAGAGGTCTCTTCTGACCTCAACTATCCTGTGATTCTGACTTGTACTTCCGTCTCACCTTACCACATCTATGTTAAGGACTGATTTTACAATTGTTAGGCAATCTCTGCAAGGTTTCTTCACATGTACGTGGTTTAGTGATGTGCAAAATGCTTTTGCAGCATCAGGGTTTGACACTGGAGTTACAGAAACCTTTCTTGGTTTTTCATCTGTACAGCTGAACTGGTGTGAAGATGTTCTCTTGCCCCTGAAAACCTGAAAGAAAATATTCTGGAGAGACACTGTCTAAGTTGCAGAGACTGACTGAAATTGTTCTCTTTTGTCTCACGGATCGTCATCTTTTTGCACTACAATTTTGAAGCTGAGTTTAGAAATCAGCACTGCAGAGTACTTGGTGTGCAAGGAAAACAAGGTTGAGCACAAATAATATTGGAGTGAAAAAAGAACAAAATTATTGAGCTGATACACACTTTTCAGAAGAAAAGTGAAAAGGAAGAAATAATTTCATTATCTCTTCATGAGGCACATTAAAGAAACGTAAAAGTACAGTACAGCAGAACTACAGTTCTGTTTGGCATAGAATTTCAAGGAAAAAGAGATGACAGCAGAGGATACAGCAGGGAACGTGCAATTTGCCAAAACATTTCGAAGATGGAAAAAAAGAAGGAAAAATACTGGGATGTCACTGCTTTCATAGGAGACAATTTCTTATCCTTAATCAGGGTCTGTAGATAGTATTGTCCACTATCTTCCTACACTGTTCATTGTTAGGAGCAAGCCAAATGTTAGCAAGAAGAGGAGCATTTTTTCCTTTCTATTTCAGTAAATGCTTTTACGACTGTAACCAAATATAGCATACCTGTCTCTGATAACAATGCATGTTTGTATACCCAGTGCTATCATCTCTAGACATTTTGCAGACAAAATCTAAAGCAATATAAGAATATCTAGTAGATTCTCAATACTATGGTGGAACTGTTGGACACAGGACTAATGTCCAATGCCCACATCTGGATGGATATCTTGTCTGCCTCCTGGCCCTGAAGAATTCAAAGCAATTCTGTTGAAGGAGACACATGGAGTGTCTTGCCCTGAGCCACCAAACCCCAGGTAGTAACATGACATATACTTGTAGCCCACCCCAGACATCACTAGATGGTCTCCAATATTTTTATTTTTTTTTCTGTGAATAAGATTTTCTTTGAGAAAAATAAGTTTTTTCTTTTTTCAATTTCTTTTTTTAATTAGCTTTTAGAAATTTTGGGATAGGCAGGGAATTGGGAGCATGACTCACGAGTACTGTGTTTACCTATTTTTAACCTGCAGATTATCAGCAAGGCAGGTTATTTAGATGGGAGAGTGTAATCACGAGAAGCTTGCTGCAACATTCCTTCTTTTTCTGTAGCTAGTCTGCGTTTTACAGGAACTTCAGATCTAGATGGTGATTACGGGCAGTGAGCTTCTTTTTTTCTTAGTAACCTATGGATCTGCAGAGCAGAAGTTGAAAATTTGCCCAGCCTCTGAACTCAGTGTGTCCCCACTGTCTCTGCCCTGATTTTGGCTATGTTGTCTGAGGGCATGGGGAGCTCTTATTTCCAAGGCAGAATATGAGATGGAAGCAGGTTGTTTGGCTGTCAGCCAAATTATTAGAAGCATAAAAATATGGTGACCATGTTTAGCCAAGCACAATTCTGATGGAAATAGAGCAGATAATTCCTCAGGCTTTCCCTTTGCTTGGGAGGATACCGGGTTTGTGTGAAAGTTTTGTATATATGTGTACATCACAAACATTATATACAAGTGCTTTGAGGCTAATTGTCCCTGATAGTCTAACATAATGCCTCTAGAATAACTCCAACAATTAAATTTCTGTCTGCGGAAAGTCAGGCAAATCTTTGATTCCTTGATCTCAGTACAAACTACAGGAATGCAAAAGACATAATCCCCACAATGCTGCCTCCAGCTATGATAGTCTTCATAAAGCCTGGAGTAAAGAGCATTGGCTGAAGGAAGATTTTGGAGAAATCTCCCTAAGGCAAGTATGACACTGCACAAATGCCTCAGTTGAAGAAGTAGCAGCTATGTGTATTCTTCACTTTTGTAAAAAGCTAGATTAACAAGAAATTATTTTCTACTTTCATCTAGCTCATGTTACATTAAATGATGCAAGTTTTTGGTTTTGTTCTTCCTTGTTTTGTGACTTGGTTTAAAATACATGCAATTTTAAATAAAGACTTTGTGTTCTCTTTCTACACGTAAGGAAATGTAACCATAGATGACATAAAATTACTATAATTAAATAATGAGCAATTGAAAAAGTACGGGACAGTTAGAAGAATAGTTCCTGGCATTTTCTTGAGGAAAAGCAGCATTTTATCTCGGCCTTTCGGAGGTTCAGATTCTTTTTTAACTCCTCCTTTTTTTCTTTTTTCTTTTTTTTTTTTTTTAAATCAGTGCAACACTCTGAGACCAGCTGCCAAACATATATGATATATAAAATCTATTCTGGGGAATGTGCTGTTGTAGTTACTTGCTTTACTGGCCATTCTTTTTTTAGTGTTTTGCATGCTGTATTTTAAACAACATCTGCCTTACCCAAGAACATAATTCGGAAACCATGTAACAACCTTTGTAGCAGTTGGCCCTGTTCCCGGTTTGAGTTCCTCAAAAGCCTTGGCTGCGGGCCGCAGACGAAAGGAAAGCAAAAGAAACAAGATGGTTTGAAAAGTGGTCAACCCTCAGTTGTGGCAGAGTAACAAAGGCACTTACTCCTCCAGAACTGCTCCTGTCTGTGCTCCCTTTAATACCTGGTGGCTTATGTGACTAACCAATTCTTTTATTCCATGATACTCCTGTGAGCTTGATGGAGCAAGCGCTGATCCTAGAACTAGATTATATTCTGGTTTTTCAAGATTTATTTTCAAAGTGGTAATTGGTAGAACCATAGAAAGCCCTTTTAAATAGCTGGACTGATAGCCACAGTTTAGCTGGCACACCCGACCTCCTCGACATCTTTTGGAAAAGAACGTGGAGCAGCTGAACATGAGCCAGGAGTGCCCAGGTGGCCAAGAAGGCCAATGGCACCCTGGCTGTATCAGCAACAGTGTGGCCAGCAGGACCAGGGCAGTGATTTTCCCCTCCCCGTACATGGCTAATTTGCTACTAATTAGCCTAAAATAGGTTAGGACTATGCTAAGTGGTTTAGAGGTCTAAGTATTACATGTGTACTGTGCCTCAGTGTTGCTTAGTTCAGCTAAGATAAACATGTGGATACATGCTTAACTTTAGACAGACAATCTCAAAATGGGACACAAATATTTGAAATTAAACATATGGTTAAGTGTTTAACTAGATCAGCATATGAGTACTTAGTCTGAGACTATGGTATTGGTTACCTCTTCTTTCCATCTGGTTTAAAGATTTTATTGATGATCCAAAGGGAAGTATGGGATAAATCAAACACAATCTTTCATCAAAAGTTTTCTGCAAAAATATTTTAAAAGAACCTAGACAATAACACAAATGTGTACTCTGAACTACTGATACAAAAGAGTACCCTGTCTACACATGGCATTTGCTGGTAAATAATGCTGTACTTACTGCATTTTTTCCCCATTTCCCTTGAACTCTTCCTGTTGTATTAAGTAATATTCTTGGTACTAACAGCCCAGATAAAGGATGCTGTTTCTGATGTGTAATTGGAGTGGTGTAACCCACCATTCAGCACTTCGTTTCCATTTCCATTCACACTTCATGGCGTATTATCAGCTACAACAGAATCTGTCTGTAAACCAAATTTAGGTAATGCTGTATAACAAAGGCTTTCTGTTTATTTCAACTGTAGATTTTTACCATATAGATTCTTCCTTTCAACTTATTTAACCAAATTCCAAAGAGATTTCCAGATACATGAAATGTTTGACAATTTTAATGTGGGTACTTTATTTCCTGTGTAATTTATTGGCTGATGTTCTCGGAGTACTTTACGGATGCTAATTGATTTGATTTCAGATACAGATAAGTCAGATACAAAGTCTCTCTAGTTCTAATGAGACACAGAGAATGAGAAACTGCAAACAGTGCTGAGCTCAGTCCCAGGTGTTTAGGCATTGCTGATCCATCAATGCACAGCTTAAAGCCTCAAAATCCTTGAAAGACAGTCAGTCAGCATTGTCTGAGTTACTCCTTAGAGTTATCCTTTTCTATCAGCCTTTGAAGGGGTTTCCCTGAGAAAGTATGATGCTGGGTCCCCTAATGACTAAAAAGACTTCCCTTTTCAGACTAAAAAAGGGAGTATTTTTTTTTAAAGACATAAAAATACATACTGTTTTCTTTCAGTGTTCACCAGGATTTTTGCAGGTGTAAATGTTCCCCCTATTTGTTGTCCCAGTTTTCAAAAAGGGCAAAAAAATGACCCTGGAAACTACAGGCCTGTCAATCTTAGTTTTCTCCCTGGTAAAATGACAGTAAAGATTATACTGGAAGGTACCTGAAAGACATTGCAGTCATTGGCCACAGCCAGCACAGTTTTATGAGACAACGTTCTGCTTATCCAATCTGATTTCACTTTATGACAAAGTAACCCACCCAGCTGATCAACAGAAGCAAGCTGGTGTAATCTTTTTGGATTTCAGCAAAGCTTTCAATACTGCTTCTCACAGGATCCTTCTGGACAAAATGTCCAGCATTCAGCTGGATAAACACATCTTGTAATGGGTGAGCAACTGGCTCATGGGTTGGGCACAAAAGGGGACAGCAAATGGGGTAACATCAGACTAGTCACCTGTCACTAGTGGGGTTCCACAGGGCTCCATCCTTGGCCTTGTGCTCTTCAACATCTTCATAAATGACTTGGATGCAGGACTGGAAGGGGTACTGAGCTAGTTCACGGATGATACAAAACTGGGAGAAGCTGTTGACTCCTTCAAAGCCAGGAATGCCCTGCAGAGAGACCTTGACAAATCCGAGGATTGGGCAATACCAACTGTATGAAGTTCAACAAAGGAAAAACCGGACACTGCAACTGGAATGGGGCAACCCTGGATGTATGGGCAGACTGGGGAACGAGAGGCTGGAAAGCAGCACCACGGAAAAGGAACTTGGGGGTCCTGGTCGAAGGAAAGTTGAACATGAGCCAGCAGTGCCCTGGCAGCCAGGAGGGCCAAGCGTGTCCTGGGGGCCGTCAGGCACAGCATCACCAGCTGGGCAAGGGAGAGGATTGTCCCACTCTGCTCTGCACTGGGGTGGCCTCACCTCGAGTGCTGGGGGCAGTTTTGGGTGCCACAATATAAGAAAGATATTAAACTACTAGAGAGAGTCCTAGGGAGGGCAACAAAGATGGTGAAAGGCCTTGAGGAGAAGCCATATGAGGACTGGTTGAGGTCACTTTGTCTGTTCAGCCTGGAGGAGACTGAGGGGAAACCTCACTGCAGTTACAGCTTCCTTGTGAGGGGAAGAGGAGGGACAGACACCGATCTCTTCTCTGTGGTGATCAGTGACAGGAAATAAGGGAATGGCCTGAAGTTGTGTCAGAGGAGGTTTAGGTTGGATATTAGTAAAAGCTTCTTCACCCAGAGGGTGGTTGGGCACTGGAACAGGCTCCCCAGGGAAGTGGTCACAGCACAAGCCTGACAGAGCTCAAGAAGTGTTCGGACAATGCTCTAAAGAACATGGTATGACTCTTGGGCACACCTGCACAGGGCCAGGAGCTGGACTTTGACAATCATATCTGGGGGACTTCTAACTCAGAATATTCTGTGACACTTTTAATAAGATGGATTCTTGACGCAGAAAATGAGAAAATTGGCCAGGACATTGCACTTCTCATGAGGATATTTTTGACTGGGCTTTTTTTGTTGTTGGTGGTTGGTTGGCTTGTTTTGGTTTGATCATTTAATTTCAATTTCATTTTGTAGGTTCTTTTATTTAAATATATGCTTAATATTTCTACTTTTTTTTAACCATGTCTATAATCATCAACATAAAAGCAGAAAAAATATTATTTCTCAGACAGTAAGAAGTGATTACATCTAGATCCAGAAAAGAAAGATAAATAATTTCAACTTAACTGCAATAAATTTGTTGCTTCAATGTTTTAAAAATGACTTTTTTTCTAGTTTATGTTTAAATAGTTCACAGTCCCATTTTCTTTTTGTCACATTCCCTTTTCAGAAAGAAAAGGGATTTACTTTTGAAAAAAAGAAAATCGATTTCAGAAAGAAAATTGATTTACTCCATTTCAGGATATGAATTTTTAAAACATTCATATAGTTTATAAAACAATAAATGATGTTTGTAGATAGAAAAAGAGTTTATATATTTCCATGAAAAATATTATTCCATTCATCCAACCTTGTTTAACCTTCTGTAGATGAAAGACTGCTAATGACTTCTTGTTGACAATAGCTAGAAAGTGCCATATGAAGTAACAATGTACCTGCTCACGTGAGACTGAGGACAAAGCTATTTAATACCTAGTAAAACTTGACCTTTGGTATTGTGAACATTTTACTTAAATTTTAAAAAGCATTGTGATACAGTTTTTCTTTACATAATTTTTAAAATAATGTTTGATAAATAGTATTAACATGTTTTAAAACTGACAGTTCATTAGAGGTGTTTATGTTTGAATTCTTAGGGAGTAAAACAAATCCAAAATAATAAGAGAATGCAGTCTATAGATTACATCATCAGAAAGAAAATATACAGAAATACTGCATTTTGTAACTACTACGAATAATCATTTCATGCTGTACTGACATAAAGGATTGTGTGGAAGTCTTACTAGAAACACAATATATGCCAATTTTAACTGTCTTTTGCAGTAACCGTGAATTCATTTGCAAATTCTCAAAATCATCTTGCTCCAGGACATTTAGGAATTCAAGCAGTCACCCTCATTTTTTGGTGGTGATTTACACTAGTTGTAGATTAGTGATAGAACAAAAAAGCCTACATGTTTGATTTTATTCCAGGGGTAAATTTCTTGAATACTTTCCAAATTTGACTGGAGAGTAGAGCATACATAGAGCATAGCATAATAGGAAAAATTATGTGTAAGAATGATTTAGCATAAAAACTTTGGCTGAGAGATGAATTTCTCGAATTTCTTCTAAGTCAAATTTCTTCTAACTACAGAATCCTGTTGTCTACTTGAAGTTAGCTTAGCTATTTATATGGCTACTTTGTAGACCTATAGGTCTGTAAATTGCTAAATTACATTGGGATATTTATATTAATACTTCTCACAGCAAAATAACTCAGCATGACTTAAATAATGGGTAATTGAAATTGGAGATAACCTTTTTCTCTAGAGTAGTAAGGAATGTATAATATGGGCTCTAAAATAAGAGAAAGATGTAAACAAACAAAGGAAGATCAAAGAGGAAAAGTATAAACAACTGTGCAGATGAAAGTGTTATTTCCGATGCAAAGCTCTTATAAGTGGAATATAGCTGCTTGGCACAGACTAACCAGAATGGTATTTGCTAGTTCCCCAAACGTAACTGACGAGTAAATACTGAAGAGAATGCTAAATATCAGGAATACCTAAAGAGACCAACACTTCCACTGGACATGGAAAAAGGCAAATCTTGGATCAATTTTGAAAAAGGTTAATATAGTAGCAAAGACTAATTTTCTATAAAATGATGAGATAACCCTGCAGTGCTGCATCTTAGGATAGATTCTTGCAGAGTAATTCAAGTACGATACCACCCCTGCCTCTCCGTACATGACAGAAATGTCATCTCATTTAGCAAAATTTAATAAATTGAAGAAAATTTGAATCATGTTTTGCATTGTCAGTCATGTGTTGTGGTGTGCAGATAACATCTGGGTCAAACACACTAATACGAATGTACCCTACCTTTGTGTGACAGGATTTCTATCTATTATCTGATATGTAAAACCTACATTTTGTCATGAAATAAAAATACTTCCATGACAGGGAAGAAGATTCACCACAAATCAGGGAATGGGCCATTGGCTGTATGAACTGTTGGAAGCATGCTGTGCACCTTGCAGGTATGTGAAGAACAATCTGGCTTCAGTTAATTTAAATCCATACTTGAAAATAATTGTTGCAGTACTCTTACCAGACAAGTTAACCTAATAGATTATGTTTATCCTCATTTGAATGATTCTGTGGGAAACAAAAGCAATTTTCATTTTTTTTTTTTCCTGAAAGGTACAGAACCATTTAATCAGTTTGACTACAGAACATATGTTCGATTAACTATATGGATATTCAGTTCTAAATTTTACACAGTAGCACTCACAAGAAGTTGTTTCAAATTATAGTATCCATTTAATTTGAATGTTGTAAATTTTAATAATTATCTATTATAATACATGGAGAATAGATGAAATCTACCATATAAATGAAGGTAATCAGGTTCCAGGAAGCTTGATTTTTCCCTGTCAATTTACCTGTGAGTTATTCCATCAATATTGAGTGATTAATTAGACGGTGCATTTTTTTCTGTTACAGTGTCTTAGAGTGGTCACTAAAAACTTTCAAATGCTCTAAACGACTGCACATATGTTCTGGAATGTCATTCCAACAACTGCAATACATCAGGTATTTTTCATAGTGAATAGAGAGGAATATAAATAAATATTGTAGAGTAAATGCACACATTTCAAAGTTGGATGTGCTACTAGAAAACAAAAACTCTTCTTGAGTTCTTCAACATGAATCTCAGACTAATATTTTAGGCTAATCTGATCTGAGATGTCAAAATTATAGAAATTTCATTATAGAAATGGAACTTAAAATTTATGGCACATAAAAGCTGAAAGTCAGGAAAACTTTTAAGATCTTTTTCTGATCACTTCTATCTCTAACACTTCCTTAGCAGCCAGTGGCTTGGACTCAGAATTAACAGCTCTGAGTAGTTGGAAATCAGAATCTGTAACCTAGATTAGAAGTGTAAAAACTTTCAAAAAGATGGCATTAGCAAGGAAAAATTCACTGTCACTGACAAAATTACTATACAATTCTGTTTATTAACAAGCTACTTAGATCACAGTTTCTGCTTAACAGAATCTGTGACACTGCTAAAGATGACGTCCTTGTTATTGCCAGTTACAAGAATATATCCGGCATGTACTAAGTATCTTAACACGCCCAAATTAATGCACATTAGCTGTGATTGTTGCATTGAATTTTAATGACTGTATTCAAGGTTGTGTTCCTCCCAAAGCTATGATAGCTGGCCAAGAGGTAAGAGCAGAAATTCCACTTCCTCCCATGTCAAGAGCTATAATAAAAGGAAATGGAACAACATCAATCTACTTTTCCTGACAGAGATTGTTAAGCATCTGGTAAATGCAGCAACATAGTCTTGCTTCAGTTTCAAGATTATAATCTTGCTGAAGGAATTAATTGCTAGGAAGAGCAATTTTTACCTCTAGGCAGGTAACTCAAACACAGCCAGAGTCAGCACAGTCACAACTCATCAAGAGCGTTTCTCTGACCAAAACCTCAGCTGATACAGCTTTTGTAGAGAAAGCTGTACCACCATTGGAAAAGGCAGTGGAATGACCATCTGAGAACATGGACAGCCCTTCTCTTAGTGGAGGATCTCTAAAATCTTTGATGGCTCTGTGAAATAGACCAATACAATGATCCACAGGGAATTATACCTCTGTTGCTTGTGATATACCTCTTTACATTCTGATCTAGCATATTTTGTCAAGAAAACATTCACAGGGGGATTTCATATCTCAAGAGAATTTCAGATCCTTTAGTTAAATTATTAGTGCAGTCTGTACATTTCTCTGAAGTGCAGAAGAAAGGAACCGCACTTCCAGAATTTTTTTTCACTCAGTGGCATCAATGGAAAAATCATTCCTATTCTCTCTGCCTCGACCTTTTTGCAAAAACATTTCAACATCTTCCTTCAAGCCCTTCTCTCATCTCTGTAGCAACAGTCTTGACTGTGTAAAAGCTGCTGGTGACTTGTAATGGCACTACATGGTTCATTGTGATCAGATCTCACCAGGAATGCCTTTATTTTCTTCTCAGTTACGCACTGTAGTGTTCATTAACTTATTCCAAGACTGTAAAAACTCCACTTGTACACATGTAGGATACGCAGAATGACACAATCTACATGGTACAAGTAGGTAAATAATAATGGTAACACCATAGCACAGCTCAGATCCAGACTGAAGTTAATCAGCATGGACTCTGTGATTCTGTTTCTCTTTATAATAAAAATGAACCCCTTCAAGTATCCAAAAGTCATCATAACATTGCTAATACTAACTTGGGTAAAAGGCAGTCAAGTCATTTTTCCTCCCCTAAAAGGCTGCATATCCAAATTTTTAGAACCTAAGATAGGAGTAACTTTGATACTTTCTTTCTGGTACTTGCATTCCTGCATTTGAATTTTTAGGATTCCTTTTCACTAACTCTTATTTATAGCCATGTAAAACCAGAACATAGTACTTTTGTTTCATAAATAATGAAAAATGATGTTCCCTAAAATTCATTTTGTTTTGTGAACAGGAACAATAAGTAACCCACACATTATTTCAAGGGTGAGGTTATAATACTGAGGATACAGAGTCACTGTTGTCACTTTGCTATTCGCAGTTTGTATTTTTTTACCATAAACAGTATATCTCTGATCTCTCAGCTTTATAGCCCCATCCATAATCTCATAATAATATTTTCCAGACACACAGAGCAGCCATATACAATATGGTTATCATCAATTTTATTTTAGATTGAGGAAAACTGAACCAAAACAAACAAAACAAATATGTATTCTATAAAATGCTACAAATCTCTCCTCTCTATGATGAAAGTAAGTAAAGGTGAAAAACACAGAAGAGCAAGACATAACATTGACAAAGACATTTCTTCACACTCACTGTAATCCAACATATTTGTTTCTACATTATTTATTCTTACTCCTGTGAAGACTTTAACATTTATTTCATATACTGTCTGCCATCTTACACCATTTTGTAAAGGAGGATAGCATTACAGCTGATTTCAAATTGTGTTTTTAACCCACCCTTGAGAAGTAAAACACAGCCCTTTAGAAACCATTTTAGGATAGCTGTCCCTGTTGCAGACACTATATGGAAGCAAAGAAAATTAACTTCAAAAATTGAGTGCTATATATAGGATTCATTTTTATGCTTGCTCTTCTGTTGGCAATTGTGGTCATAACAGGCTTAAGAACTCCAGCAGGATATATTTTTTTCCTTCCTAAGCCTTTGGAGCACTATCTATTTGTAGGTATCATATATTACCTCTGCGTGGGGCCTGCAGATGAAATCTATTCCAGGAGTAGTCCTTGTTGGGAGATTTCCAGAAAGCCATCTGTTCCCAATGCAGCATCTTGTCTGCCTTCCCTAGCAATTAGAAAGCAGCAGATGAAGATGCAAGGCATAAAAAGGGAGAAGGACATGAAAGAATAGAAAATTATATAAGAAAATCTTGTTTGTTTGAAGCAATAAGACAATAAACTGCTAAAAACATAGAAGCTGTAACTACCTGAACAAAAGGACTTTTCTTTTTTTGTAAACTCTGTAATAAAACACAGGTCCTGTAACACACACACTCCCCACCAATCATCGTTGCTTTGCTAAGTTCCTCACTGCCATAAGTTTTTGATGAATCAAAATGAAAAAGATAAATCCATGTATTGCACTTGACAGAAAAAAACAACGGCTGTCACATACTCGCAGAAGCAACACATTTGGATTTATCTCCAGAAAAATGTATTTTATTTTTTAGTTTTAGTTCTTTTGATTCTCTGATTATGATAATTATTCTTATGTGAGAAATGAAGAAATTGATTATGATACTAACATACATATGATTCCAATCAGTAACCTGTCATAGATCACTGTGTATTAAAGTCTTAAAACATAATTTAAGATATAAAAATACCTTTTTTTGGTGAATATATGTCTAGGTTTGAAAGACAGGTGTCTTCTAAGGAAGGCAGGAGCCTCCCTTGGAACGGAAAATGCAACCCCCTTCCCTCTGAATTATTATAAATTTGAAATTGAGGGGCTTTCAGGCAAAAATATGAGGAATAAGAATAACAGTTCCTTTACTAATATATATATACATATATAACAAAGCAATAATACAGAAACACTAGTTTAGCCTGACAGAGTCAGGGTATGACCTGACACCCTGCTGGGCAGGGTGGTGGTAGCAGTTTGGTTAGGTGATAGCTGCAGTTCTCTTTGAAGTGGTTATGTTGAAGCGGTGAACTTGTAGAAAAAGTCTGGTCCTCCTCAGAAAGTCCAGTGGTGGTTGTGTAGCTCTTTTCCTCTGGGAATCCAGTGGAAAAAAGCTGCTTGTGCTGTTCCAAGCCCCAGACTATATCCAGGTGGGAATGCTTGGCTCCTTCCCCCTGGGCGGAGCATCTCACAATGGGATGGTGAGTCATGGGGCAAGGCATTGTTGGGCCCATTAACAGGAGGTAGTCCGGAGGGAGGAGGCAGGGAACATTGCTACACCTGGTTTCAACAGCTCATGAGGATGGTAATAGAATACACTGCAACCCAGGACAATATATAAAAACAAAAAGGAAGAAACTGTCCCACTATATATCGCTCTAAAAGGTGTGGATGTGGTCTAATCCTTATCACTTGTGTTCCTTCTACACTTAGCAGAAAGAAATCAACATCTCCAGAAAGTTTCAACCTTATTATGTTTGATGTTTTTCTTAGCAGGA
The DNA here is from genome assembly GCA_013397725.1 of Rhagologus leucostigma. Lineage (NCBI taxonomy): Eukaryota > Metazoa > Chordata > Aves > Passeriformes > Rhagologus > Rhagologus leucostigma. The sequence continues at coordinate 467,484 of VZTD01000490.1, forward strand.
ATGAGTGTTTTCTAGAAGTGTCTGAAGCTGAAGAAGCCAGGATAGCTACCTGAGACTACACCTACTTGCATTTAGGCAATTCTCATTAAATAAGCTGAATATTTTGCCAATCAGTTTAAAACCGAATTTTAAAACTTAATTCTATTGATTCTTTTTTTAACTTTCTGAAATTTAAATATAAAATGTAAAGAAAAGTCTTAACAACAGAAATATGGCATTTTAACTTCATTCATAATCTTATCTCGGGTCTTTTATAGAGAAGGAAACGATTCTGAGAAAAAATAACGTGTAATTTCTTCAGGAAGGACAGAAATAACAGTAAAAGCAGTGGATTGGTATTCTATCTGAATGAAGAAGTACAGCTAAAGAACAACTCACAAATACTCAACTTGGATCAAAATTGATTTCATTGCTGTACATTAGCTTCTCTAGAGGTGGTATTAAGAACCTGCTATAGATTCCAGGATCAAAATTGGATATGGATATAGAAATATCTTGAACTTGTTACAGTGATGAATACTACCAGGAATTGTGTCATTGAGGGAAAATTTCCTACCTATAAAATGAGTTATAAATGAGCAATTTCCCAACAATTCAACTACGTAAAAAATTTGACTAATTAACTAAAAATTAACTAATCTTGGTAGAATTCAGTTATTTCTGGATATATTAGTAGATCGGTTTACATCTTACTGATTTTGTGACTGTATAGGAAATAAATTTATTTTTGAATCTCCTTTTCTAAATTAAGGATGTTATAGAAGACCTACACAAAATGACTTGACTGAAGTGACATCAAGACCATTCCAATTAAATTACATTGAAGAATAAATAGAAAAATAGGTCAAGGTTACTATATGAAAGGACAAATAGGAGAATTAAGAGGCCTAATGAGTGAAGTCAACATGTGCAGAAATTAGGAACTGAAATGTGAAGGTGACTGAAATTTCTTTCAACATGATTTATCTAAACTTCAGAAATTTTTAAGGATGGGAATAATTCTAAATAAGTTTCAAAACCAATGGTGAAGTCTCCATTCATAACTGAAATGAAAAATCACACAGGAATAATAAAACTGATTCAGGAATAAGACTCATTTAGGAATAGTAAGACTCTATAAGAAATGGAAAATTTATGAAAGATGCATCTTGGAGAACAGGAAATTTAAGAAAAAAGTCCAAAACTCTTGCCAGAACTCCAATTCAGCTTGTTGTTGCAAAGAAAATTAAAACAAATAATGCAAAGCTTCTTAGCCACATGAGCAGACAAAAGAAAGAAAAAAACTTTCTAGGAAGTGGGGAAAGAAATGAGGTTCAAATGAAAACACAGATTTATTTTTTTGCTCAGTTTTTAGACTAAGATGGTAGATTGATATAAAGGTATGGTAATGCAGATGACCAGGCTACATAGATTGTCTTGCTTATAGGAGGTTGGCTACTCCCAGTAGTGATAAGGAAGCTGTAATACCCTTGCATGAGGCCCTGGTATGATTTCATCCAGAAAACACTAATTTCTCACACTTGGTTAGTAGAAAGAGCAGAGGATGATCACTGAGGAGAGAGAAAACTTATTTTACAGAAGACACTAAAAACTTTTAATTTCTTTCAAAAATAAGGGAAGATTGAGAGCATCAAAAGGTCACTGGGAATCCCAAGTTTTCTCCTATCCTTATTCAGCACTAGCACTAGCTGTTTTCCTTCTTTCTGGCTCTCTTGAACCCAAGATTCTCGTATACACATTCATACAGAGGGAGTTTAAAAAGGATGAGAGGACTGATGTGTGTTTGTGCCCAGGATATGGCATCATCTAGTGGTTGATACACAAACCTGGAGCATAGGCTCTGTCCCTTTCAAGGCCACAGGATGGCCCACACTCAGTTTCTCTTCACCCTGGGTGAGTAATTGTCACTTAGTCTACGCGAAATGTACCATCCATGTGGATTGTGACAGGTCTGTAGGTGTGGCAGGGGTACACCCAGCTTGGGCAGGTCCTTCTGGCCATGCAAATGTGGCTGAAGTGGAGCACCCAAGGAACTTGCCTGGTAAGTCAGAATAATTCTTTAGCATTAGGTGGAAAGTTAAAAACTGACTTTCTGTTTGAGACTTATGATTTAAACATAGTATTAAGCAGCCTGGATCTCACTCCTACATAACCAGAAACCTTCACACGGATTTTTGTAGAGAGAAGTCAATAAACATATGAAGACGTTGACAGAGAATTTTTAAAATTTCTAAAAGATTTTGCCATTGACCACACTGAAGAATCTTAAAGAGATTTAAGTTGTCATGGGATCAGAGTAAATGTGTTCCTGCACAATTATTGAGTAATAATTAGGAAACAAAAGGTACAAATCAATGGACGGAGATAATCAAATAAGTCTCTCAGGATCCCTGTTAGGATATGAACTGTTCAACATATTCATAAATTACCTGAAAATTATGTGAAAAAATGAAGTGACAAATATTCCTTATGAAACACAATTATTCCTGACAGTGAAGAACTGCGGAATGATCTCATGACGCTAAGTGACTGAACAATAAAAAAGCATATGACATTAATTGCCAGTAAAGTCAAAGTAAGGCACATGAAGTCTCTCTCCTTACAGAATATGTGCAGAATATTAGAATCTAAGGTAGCCATTGCTATTCAGGAAAGAGATCATAATAAGTGTATGTCCATGGTTCCCTGAAAACTTCTGCTTAGTAGCATGTGATGCTGAAAAAATGATAGGACTATTAAGAAAATACGAAGAACAAGAAAGAAACTGAATAAATCTCTATTACATCCTGATGGGGGTTACAATATTCTTTTCTGAGTCCAATATTTAGTTACAGTGATTCCATCTGTAAGATGACAAAGTAGGTTGAACTTAGTTTGGCATCTATTGGAGAAAAGATTAAAACTCATCTGCTTGGAAAATAAATACTTGGGAATGGGGTCTATCCTGCTGTCTGTCCATAGATGGGCTCTATCTCCTATCTACAGGTTATTGTCTATTTGATTGGCTTCTATGAAATAGAAAAAAATATGTAAGAGCATTCCCTAGGAATTACTGTCCACTGTAATTTTTAAAAGAAGAATAGCAGTGACCAGGACCTTTTAAACAAACAAAAGAAGTACTTTTCCTTACAGTACATAATTACTTTGTGGAATTCATTGCTACAGGATGTTGTGGAAGCTGAAATTATCACTGGATTCACAAAGGACTAAAGGGATTCATAGCAGAGGGGCTATTAATCACAATGGTCTGTATGTTGCTTCCAATTCAAACTTAAAATGCTTGTTGCCAGAAACCGAAATATTTGAAAAGCGGGATCAGTCTATACTTGCCCCTTATATTGTCTCTCTACACCCCCTCTCTCTGGGCATCTTTTGTTCAACTCATCAAAAAGAAGATATTTTTGTACCTTTTTCCTTGGACCAGTGTGAATATTTCTGGGATTTTATATTTTAGTAGGTTAAACTGTGAAGAAAGAAGACTTCCAAAGCCTGGGTTTAGCTAATTCTACAAAAAATGAGCTGCACTCGTCACAAGGTATGATTAGGCAGGATAAGAGGAGAAAAGGATTTCGTTGAGGGTAGAATAGTGAGAGAAATTTCTAAATTTGGTTCAAAATGAAGAAACAAAGTATTTATGAATAGATTATAGCAACAAGTTTTCCTGTGATGGTGGTGATTCACAGCAAGGTTTCTTCTAGCCCTATGTCTTAAACAGAAACCTGAACCTTTTGGGACAGCCCATCACTAATTGAAATACAGAGTTGTGTGCACGAAGCTGAGCTCAGTTGCTCTAAGTTCCACCTTTAAGTTGTATTAACATTTAATGGTTAAAAGAAAGCTAATAAAACTGGAGGGAAGATGAGATGCCCAAGTCATAACTATTTTTATGACGCATTATTACCACATAAGAGAGGAAACATATTAATGATGCATAAAGGTTTCTCTCATCCTTTGCATGTGTTTTCAGGCTACCAAAACCAGTTTGCACTACAGGGAAAAATTTTGTTCTTGACCATGTCTTTCCAATAATAAAGTGATACTAGTACCACTGAGAGCAAATTTGTCTCATCTTGTGTTTCACTGTCATATTTATTAAATTTTTATGAGTAAATATGTATAGTAAACTCCTAACTTAGAAGACTAAAGACTAAAGCTTTTAAGCCTGACGTATGTGTGAAGTCAGTATGACTCCACTTCCATGATCAATAGCCAATAAGAATACCAAGTTAGTTATCCTAAGTGATCAGAAAAAGAAAAAAATAAGGAAACAGCCTGGAAACCCTTTTCCAGTCTCTGCTGTGATGGTTATTGAGCTCACGGCAAAATGTCAGTGCTGCAGGAGAAGCAGATTGCAGTGCCCTGACACACTTTAAGCTGAGTTTACATTGTGTCAGGATGTTCAGCTGTGTGAGAAAAGTGCAAGAGTGATTCAATATGATGGTATGATACCTTTTTCCTGGTGTGTTTTTCATATATGCATTAACAAAGAGCCTGGAGAAGGCAGAGGAGCTGTGAAGCAGATACGGCATCTGAGCCATTGCATTTCAGCCAGAGGAGCACATGCTCTGTGAGTCACTGCACAGCACTTAGGGGCTGGATGTTGTGCCCTGGATAGGTGAGTTATACCAAAACGTTACTCTTTCCTGTGGAGGCCAGTGGGCTCATAGCACAAGAGACTAAGAGGTTCCATTGGTGGGACCGTTCCCAGGGACAGAAATCCTCCCCAGGCTAGGGAGAACAAGAAGGCCTCTCCCAGGATGCTTTCTCGTGTTATGTTGAGGTACCCCAGTTCTGTTTCCTGGGTTGGCCCGTTGGCATCCCTGCCCCTTTATACCTTATCTACCCTTTATACCTTATCTGCCCTAGAAAGTTCTCCCTTCCCCGCTCTCCCATGGGCCCTTGTTCCTTTGCCACTCCCCCAGAGTTTCCCCATTGGCTCCCGTACCCTAGTCCCACCTGTGTACTGCCCTCGTGCCCTCAGTTTATTGGTCCCTGATGCTTTCCCCGCCCCTACCTACTCCCTACATAAAACTGGACACACACCCCCCCCACCACGTTTTTTGTCTTTGTCCCTGGATACCTTTGTGCGCGTGGCTGAAATAAACCTCTTCCGTGGAACCCTACACAAAGACCCTTCCTGTCTCTTTGCTGTTGACTTGTCAAAGAAGCTATCTGGTGTGTGTGTGGGTGTGAGTGTAGTGGCCCTGCCGAGCGGCTTCCTCCGGGAGATGCTTTTGGAAGGTTGTGGCACCCATCAGAACACCCGCTGCAACACTTTCCTTTTTCAAAGAAAGGAATAGGTTGACATCACTGCTCTCTGTGTGTATGCCACAGACATATCACCTTGCCTTAGATCCTTATAAAAGTTACTGACTAAGGAGTTCCTGAAATTTGAAACTGCTTCCAGTTAAACTCAGTGAATTATTTTGGTCATGGCCTAATTTTTTTAACTACTCTTTGGTGACAACTTCCATTAAAAAAACAACCAAAAAAACAAAAATCCCCAAACTCCAAAATTTACATCCTATTTATTCATCTGGAATATCTGACATTATCATAAAGCTATGTGTCTCTGTGTAGTGTAGAATAACAGTAATTGCAAGGAAATAATGCATTAGTATGAAACGCAAGCGTAAGCCTACTTTATTTATCCTAAATGACTTCAGAAACCCTCCTCAGAATATTGAATAAAAGAATTTCACAATGGTTTCTCAAATTCAGTTACTAATTAATGAAAAGAATGTCTTGGGAAACTCCCATTTTTACATTCCTGTGGTAATTTTAGCAGTGACTTAAAAGGAACTGTAAGAAAGAAAAACAGAAAACCACCCACCTTTTTTTCAGCTGTCGAAAAAACAGATCTTATAATAGGTAATAACACTGTTTCGTCATTTCATCTCTTCCCCATCTGCTTTCTTCCTTTCTTCCCCTTCACTTGTTTCTCTGCCTGTCAGTTTCCTTCCTCTGTTTCCCTCAAAACATCCTATTTCCTGCTCTTCTGCTGCATGCAAGTGTTTCCCTATCACTTGGTTCCCCATGCTGAGACCCCCTTTCTCTAGAAACATCCTGCCTGTTTGCCTCATCGCTGGCACCCACTGACTGGGCATTCCCCTCAGCAGCTGTGCAAGTTTCAGTGCAGCTGCTGTGCCATTTTCATCAGGGTGACTGCAGTGTCTGCCCCTTTCTCTTTTGTAGAGTTGTACTTCCCCACTGCCAAACTCCTCGTGGGAAGCACAGCTTACTTCTTCTTGTCTAAGGAATTAAATGCACTGTGCTATTTGCCTCATTTTACATAATTATATATAATATTTATATTGCTATTAGTCCAGCTTAATGTGTCCCACTTCTATATAGCTGTTTCAAGGAATCAAAACCAGGAATCAGTTCATGGTGGAAAAGCACAGCATTAATAAAATCTCATTTTAGCTGTAGCACTGACCCATGCATGGTAATATTTTTCTGTGGTTACTTGTTCATTATAACCAATGGCAAATCCATCCAGTTATTGCTTCCTAAAACACCATATTCTTCAGTTTAATCAGAAGTATGTTGCCCATGTGGACATGGTACTACCAAATACAAGACAGTCCAGCTCACTGCTGTCTGCCTGAATAGGTTGACCTCTTGTGTCTTACTTTCCTGGCCTTCATTTCTGACAACCTTGAAAGTGAGAAGTCTTTTTCTTTTCTTTTGGCCCTGAGAAGTAGAATTCAATCTTAGATAAGATAGTAATTTGTGTATATTTTAAACATTTTTTTTAAGTCTTCATTGTGAGTAACACCTCAGTCTTGAGGAAAATTGAAATTGATAAAGACTGAAAATCTATTTTTCCAGTTAAAACAATCAAGTTTGTTTTGTTGTCTTTTTTAAAAAAATCTTTACTATAGCGTAAAACCACAGCATGTCAGGTTGTTTCATAAGAATGTCAAAATCATTACTTCTGCACTGAAGTTATTTATGGCTAATATTCTACACATAACTGCGTGTTTTTCATAGTTTTAATTTTTTAACCACAGCCATTTCTTTACACACTGTTTATCTGTTTCACCTTGAATTCAGAACGCCTTGAATGCAGTTACACAAGTTGTCCCTCTCTCAGTTAAGTTTCTTAACTAAAAGCCAGAAGACATGGAAAAAATTAGAAACAAGAAACCAGTAGAACAACAAAGTGATAGAGACCTCTCAAGCAGCCTTCAGTCTAAATTTGCATCACTTCACCCTTTTACTCTGGTCCGCAAATACATCTGGTCATGAGTGACTCCAGCAGCACAAGTTTCCATGAACTTTTCACAGGGAATGTGTCTGACTTTAGTAGGCCAGTCCTGCACTTGTTCTCCAATATGCCTTCAATGCTTGAACTTGTTTCTGCCACTGTTGTTATCTTCTAGTTCTTCTCTGAAAGCACTTGATGTCACCTAAAATGAGGTTTAGCAGTGTCAGAGGATTTCAGATTTCAGAATTTCAGATTTTGAACCATGAGAACTTACAAGTGGATTCATACAGTCAAGTTAGAGGGAAAATGTGTTACTACAAAATTCAGTCCAAATGCCTGAAGGATTGAGATGCCTATTTCTAGCTATTGTCTACGAAAGAAGCATGAATCTATTCAAATGAGATAGGAGAAGTCCAGCTCTTGGTTCCTAAGTCATATTTTGGGAACCCATGCCATGCATCTCATACTCAGTAAATATACTTTGTGCGGAAGACATCTGTCATGGTTTGACCAACACAACACAACATCTCTTCTTTGCTTTTTTTCACTATGATATATTCCTAATGGTTTTGTTGTTCTTTTTGGTGGACAGTGCTGACGTATCAAGTATGATTCCTGGTCGTTATGCTCCCTTTCTCTAGTGGATCACTGAGCACCATACCTCAGCATCAATTACAGGCTCATTTAGTCTTCTACCACTGACTGAATGTGAAATTTGAGCTAAAGTCTACTAGGCTGGCACACTGACTTGATCCTGCCTAAGATTACTGCTCTGCTAATTGTCACAATATTTTTTTTCAATTATTACATTTGACTCTCTTAGGTAAAATCAGGCTTATATTTTTCTTGTTTCAGACATTGAATTATTTTGGCTAAAATTGAATTAATACCTACTACACAATTATGCGATCAGGCAGAACTATGAGTGAGAGCCTTCCCTCCCTGATTTTTAGCTTTTACAACAATTACCTTAAAAGTGATTTTGTGTGTGTGTGTGTTGGTCTGAAGAGGGGATGATTTCACAGGTATGTGAGGGTACTTCAGTGGTACTGAAGTTCTTATTTCCACATTTGACCTACAATTGGAAGAGCTAGACATATCTGTATTAAAAAATATACATTTAGATTTATAGAATTCTTAGAAACAGAAAAAAACATGATTGTGCATTTAGAACCAGAGAAGACTCACAGTCATCTTCTCTGAGCTTTTGCATTAGCCAAAGAAAAAAATCTCCATTCAATCATTTCTGCATCAAGCCCATGTCTTCTCTTTGAGGGGCAGCATGGCTTCCACAGAAATATTAAACCATTGTTCAGCCACTGTGGGACACAATAAAATTGTAAGTATATTGACAATACTGAATCCAGTATTCATCAAATCTTCCATAGCATTTGAGGGAATGATGGGATTGGAAAATCAGTTGCAGTATCTCTGGAGGTCCAGAATGTAATCTCATAATAAACCATCTGTTCTCAGTATGACAAACAGCAGTGTAACACATTGTCAGTATTTACGAATTAATAATAATAATAATAATAATAATAATAATAGTAGTAGTAGTAGTAGTAGTAGTAGTAGTAGTAATATCTGTTTCTATAGTGCTTCCAGTGGATAGCAGCTGATCATGCTTACTGCCTCCAGGGAAGGAATGCCAAAAAGAAACAAATGAATCTAACCAGCTGTGGGGCTATTTTTGAAAAGCTAAGGAGTTCAGTTTGTTGCTTTCTATTCCCTTTAAAGGTGGTAAAGCAGTATCTCAAAGCTATCCATACAGATTTCATACAAAAAAGGGTTTTGATTTGCTTTTCAAATGTTTGAGGGAACTGCAGGAGCGCAGCGTCTCGCAGAATACTTGTGCATGTGTATGATGCACATAAACACTGCTCCGTGTCTGCTGTCTGCAACCCAAGGCCCCTCTGCCCGTCACTTCTCTTGCTGAGGGAAATCACAGCGTCAGAGCTCTGCCTGAATGTCACAGTGCAAGGCCCACTGATGCCACACATGCACCCCGTGAGGAGCACGGCGTCATCTCTCCAAGGCTGCCCTGTGCCCCAGCTCTTATATGGGTGTGAACGCAGCACCACGAGTCCAAGGCCTCTTTCTGCCAAAACTCTTAAACTGCAGTTCGAAAGCAGTTACAAGGCCCTCGCTTCTGCCAAGGAGATTTAAATGAGGATGAGTGAAACTTAGGAAGGGTGTGATTTTGAGTGTCTTGCTCAAACATGCTGTAAAACCAGTCTTCAGAAAAAAGAGAAATGCCAGAAAAACTGTTTTGCTGTATAAGACTTGGCAGGTCTTCCTCAGCTCCCCAAGGAGCCTTTTCCCCCCCTTTTTTTCCTCTGGCAATGAGCCTTAAAAAGACCTCAAAGATGTTTATATGCTGACCAAAGAAAGTCTTTCTATAAACAAGCAAAGAAGGGTTTATATTAAATGTATGTTGTTTATCATTGTCATTGTTGCAGTATATTAAGATAACAAGCGAGATGAAACATTGACAGCTCCTAAAGACACTGAATAAACCTAAGCCTGCACGTAAGTTGTTGCCTGGGGCTCCTTAAAGCTACTGCCTTGGTTTTCCTCCTGCCTATGCTTGTTGATTTCTATCAAAATGAGTTAGAAAGCAACTCATCTTGCCTATATAATTCCATGCACACTTCCTCTCACCTCCAAACGGGAAGGTCAGTTTCTGGACAAACTTTGTTTCTACAGCTTTAAAAGAGTCTGTTGTGTTTCACTCTGTTTTGAGTGGTGTAATTATCAGTAATTATTGGGAAATGAGCAGGAGTCAGAGGCAATTCCAGAGCCACCCAGAATAAACTGTGCATTGTTGCAGGATTGCAGCATGGCTGTTTTACAGCATTAACATTCTAAAATAGTTGGAAGTGACAGTTTCCTTTTCAGGGAGCGAAGAGGGCAAAGAGCTAAGCTGCTGCTTTAATGTTAGTCTTTACATTCAGGAAGAAGTTTGAGCTGGAGAACATAGGGGCAGGGAACAGATCCCTGTGTAGCCCACTCTTCCTTTTAAGTGAATCTTCTGGATTAGGTGCTTTCTCTGTGCCCAGAGAAAGACTTCAAATGTCAGAACAGGTGGAAAAACTTTTTATAAGTCACCCCAAGACACATGTATAGGCAATCAATGGTATTTCCTTTAAAGAACACCAAATCATAAGGAAAATTACAAATAATTATATTATTCAGTTTTAAATGACAGCCTTTGAAAGATGAGGGTCTTACAATAACTGAGTTAGTCACATTTTAAAATAGTCCTAATGCCCTTTTCTTTTCAACTAAATTAATAAATAAATGTCATGTTGCATGAGTTCAATTAACTGTGAGATAATGAGGACTGTAGAGCAGAGACCTTGATGGGTCACTGATTGCTAATGGACTACAGATTCTTGTAGGTCATGAGTTCATTGCCAAGCTGTGTTTAAAGATTTCTCCTTTTTCAATTTATTTATTTATTTCTCTTAAAAAACTGCTTAATTGCAAAACAAAAGTGGCTTCATGATCTGAATGCAGACACTAGTGTCCAAATTCAGACTGTGATGGATAATGGTTATGGAGCCTCATAAGAGAGTCACACTTCTCAGAATATTCGGCAAAACAAAATTTCTCTGCCATGAAGATCCATCCCAGGTCAGCAGTAGCCCCTGACGCAGTGATCGAACAGTTCTGGAGATGCTGTGTGGGGATCCTGGAAGGGGTCTGTGGAAGGTTGCACTGGTTTCTTCCTTCATTACCATTTTTCCACTGTTTCCCCAATATTGACTCTGAGACCTGACTGAATAATTTAATTCCGTGGTGGCGGATGCAAACGAAACAGGACAGATATTTTGATCCTGTGTAAGTGTGACCATGAAGAAGATGACTACATTACTACTACTGAATGAACTTCTGAATTCCAAATGCAAGGTTTCTACCTCTCATCTACCCACAAAAACCACACAGATGACAGAGAAGAGAAAGACAAATGTGCAAAATATAGAGATGTATATCCAGATGTGCATGTGAATGCCACATGTCAGGATCCGGGGGGTGTTCTGGTGGGGTGCTGCGACCTCCGGATCCGACTTTAACAGAAAAGTCATTCGGCAGCCACTGCATTCACACAGACACACTCACAAGCTCCGGACAGCTTCTTCAACAAGCCGACGGCAAAGAGGCAGGAAGGGTCTTTGTGTGGAATTCCACGGCACAGGTTTATTCGAGCCCCATCCGTGAAGGGACCAAGCACAAAAGACCAAGGGGGATGGAAATTTTCAGCCTATATCTGGGGGCAGGGAAAGCAGCAGGGGTAGTACTTAGGTGGGATTAGGGTACAGGAGCCAGTGGGAAAATCTGAGGGAGTGGCAGGGAACAAGGTCCAGTGGGAGAGTGGGGAAGGGAGAACTTTCCAAAGGCGCAGACAAGGTACAAGGGGGCAGAGAGGGCAACTGGGGAAGCAGAACTGGGATACATTTCCGTAACAGAACAGGGCATCCTGGGGGAGGCTTTTTTAGTCACTTTAACCTGGGGAGCTCTCTCAGGGTCTGTCCCTTTCACTGGCTCCCACAGCCACAGGCTACAAGAAGCAGCTATAGAGCAGCACAGCATTGGCTTGTGCACCAGATGCCCAGACTGGGATGAAGAGAGACGAGAAGAGCAGAGGTGAGGAATGAATGACAAGAAAGAAGCTATTTTGCATTAATCTATAGCAATATCAACTGTACAGACTGTTCACAACTGCCTAACACAGGCTCTTGCATACAGCAGTGCTCCTGGAGTTTGGTGCACAAGTAAAGATGTAGAAAGGTTTAAGATTCCACTGAGTCTTGGAGCTGGTTTTGCTGTTTTCACACTTAAGTATGCATAAAACCACCTTCCTGGCCTAAACTAATCCCAGTTGTACTCAAGTCCTTTTCCTGAAAAAACATGTATATCTGAATTAAAGTCTAGTTCCCTTTAGAAGTTCATACATTTAAATTCAAAGCCTGTTTGGTCATATGGATAGGAATAATATGCATAATTGAAAAAGAGTCCATTGGAAGTGCAGAGAGGAAACAAAGGATGTGAATTTGGTGATATGAAGGTGAATGATTAGTATCATGTATTAGTGCCAGACATAATACAGACAGAGACTGACCCCCATGCAGGTGTGATAGTCTTTAAAAATTACATCTTCCACTCTTTCTACTCCAATCCTAAGCTATCTTAGCTCTGGAAACAGTCATCAGTGCTAAATTGTTAGTGGGTTTGTAATGAGAACAATAAAGAGAAGAATCCTTAGTGAACGTTTATCCTTGGGATTACAGAGGAAGGTAGAAATAGCACTTCAGTTCCAGTTGCAACATTTATTTTTCTCCTTTGAATGGAGGCTACATAGAAGTGCATGACAATACATCTTACTGACTCTGCAAAGAGACAGAAAACAAAACTAAATGCAAAAATACTAATTCTGCTTGTCATGTGTGCCAGCTTCCTTTTACCAAGACACTTTAGTAATTTAAACTTTAAAATGTATTTCTGACTTAAAGTACAGAAAAGCTTCATTGAGCTTTTTTCTGCATCACTGTAAAATATATTTTTCATTTCTCAATTGCTCTTCCTCCATTCAAAATACAAAAAGAACTGCCAAAAGCAGCTGAATCTTGCACTAAAGCACAAACTTTGATTCCATAATGTCTTCTGTCTTGCTAAGCAACTGGTTGTGATGCAGTTACTTCAAGTTTTACTGGGAATATTCTATAGAAGAATACTTGGCTTTGGCCAAAGATGTCACTCCACTTCAGCAATGTGGAGTTATTTGGCTGACAAAGCAGGAGTTACCTGGAGTGAGCATATGGAAGTTAATTGCATCAGTGTACTGACAGCACTGGTCATTGAAAGTTTCTCCTAAATGACTGTTCAGCTCAAGAGAAATACAGCTATTTCTTCCAGCTGAAAATATGTCAAAATGTTATTTTGGAAAGACACTCCTGACATTCAGTTTCACTGCTTGTAAAATTAGTGTCACTGCACTTGTCAGAAGTTCCCCTATAAATCTGAGCTATGAGACCTTGAGCAACTCGTGAATAGGATAAAATGCTGTGTTGAACAAACTGATAATATTTCAGTCATATCTAGTTTTGAAACAGTATTTTAAATGCAGATATACTTCCAGATATACAAGTAAGGGATATGGAGGAACCCAGGACTGTGAAGAGACTTTTTGTTCTCTGTTCCGGAAGTGGTTAAACATTAAGATGTTTAATGTTTAATATTTAATACACTTTAGTTGCAACTACGTCAACACAAATATTAATAAAATAAAAAAACCAACCCCTCCCCCCAAACCACACCAGAATTGTATTCATCATTTAGAACGGTTTTAAAATGAGAAAAATTAGATTGTTATGAACCAGACTAAGAGATTTTTGACTATGAGACATTAAAGTGTGAAAATTTTGGTTTATATCTGTGTTTCTCTGAGTTATAATTAGAAACATGTCTATGTTACCCCTCGTACTGGCCAAGTCTACTTTCACATAGAGTTTTTAGAACTGTATATATCTAGAACCAATGACAGAATTTGGCTGAGATATTTACTAAACCATTTCCAAACCTCCACAAGCAATGAGAAGTACAAACAGAGGAAAGTTCAAGTAGTTCCAGTAACTTTCCTGAAATCATGGTCTTCCAGACTGGCATTACGTGAACAAATTTTTAAATATCTGATTAGACAGATAGGCAGGTGTTAGACTCTAAATACAAAAGGTTGCCATTCATGGGCCAGACCAATTTTCTCCCATGTGAATAAGAAAGCAGTGCTTACCCCTTTTGGCAGCAAGATCAGAGGAACGGTGGTCTTCTGTCAAAAGCTTTTCCCTCAGGGCATAGTCCTAGGATTGTGATGTGGCAATAATTTTCTAATTGCTACTAACTGCTCCTTAAGGGCTGGATTGTAATGGAAGCCTTTGTTTTTTCTTTAACATGAATCAGCTGAATCAGAACTTTTACTCCTGGTGGGGAGTTTAAGACCAGGATTTCAGGTTTAAAGACCTTTTTTCCTGGAAACCCTTAGTCTGGAATGCTTGTGTGTTTAAAATGAAAGGAGGCTGCTAAAAGCGTTTTCAAAGTCTTAACATTCCTCTTACAAATTACATTTACAATAAATTCTTAGAAATTCATTATGCTTGCAATAAACTTTTAGCTTGAAGTATTGGGGTTTGTGTGTTGTCCTCCAAAGCATCTGTTACTGGGGAGTGCCCAAGGAGATGCTGTTAAGGACTGCAGAGCTGACCTTGGAGGCAAGTCCCGGGACAGCCGACCAGCTGGGTGACAGTGGCAGCTGAAGGTCTGCTCCAGCCTCCCTCCCTCTCTCTCTCACAGCAGAATTAGTCACCACACTGGGTCAGGTTAGCTCTGGGTTTGTCCAGCTGAGTCTTGGAAAACTCTAAAGGCAGAGAAGCTACTCTCTGGGTAATTTGTTCCCTTGCTGCCATACTCTCCAAGAGAAGAAGTTTTTCCTGATGCACAGCCTGACCCTCCCAAACTGCAGCATGTAGATCTTGTGCCTTATTTTACCAACTCCTGCCACCAAGAAAAGTTCAGCTCAATCACATTTGCAGCTCCAGATTGTAGGCTCGGGTTAGGTTGCCTCGATTTCCATTTTTGACCTAAGGAGCCAAACATCTTCAAATTTTGCTCACAGGTCCTCTGTCATAATAGTGGTTATCTGCTGGACCATGTCATTTCTGAACAACTTTTTTTAACTAGGTGCCCCGTAACTCAACCCACAAGAGCAGCCTCAGCACTGCTGGCTAGTGGGGATACTAACTTCTGTTTATTGACTAGCCACTGCACTCCTCCAGTGGTAGCCAAATAAGCAGTTTGCCTTATGACAGAGCACATTGTTGGCCATATCCAGTGTGCCACTTGCCATAATCCCAGGGTCATTCTCAGTAGGGCCAATATTTCTGGCCTATACTGATGCAGGTGGTTATCCTGCTCTTTGTTAGTTGTCATGACTCATTTCTAGGATCTGAACAAGGAATATTTCCTTAATCTCTTTCTATTTTCCACACAAAATCGGTATTTGCTACTGTGGGAATTTTAAAATCACTTGATGCTGTCAAACTTAGAGAGAATTTGGTGCAAAGAAAGTAAGCGTGGTCTTTCTGTCACATTAAACTTAAAAATATCAGATTTATATTGTTAAAGTTTTCAGAGAAATAAAGGCAGAGTTAATGTATTGATTTATTAAAAGGATCCCATCTTCCCAGGAAAAAGCTACCTGATTACACTCAGCTGGAACTGATCTTGTAAGGAGGTAGCAGAACTGAAATTGTAAGGAGGTAGCAGAGAGGGACGTGTTTCCACCTCTCTTTTTTTTTCCTGTGTAGCTGGTGGTTGTAACTGGCTAAAAGCAATTTATAATTAATCAACACAATTATCATTTATAATACAATAAACAATTGTGTTTATTTTCAGAATTCATATATCCTGTTAGGAGCTATAATGATTTCATTCACAAAATGTGAATATTCATATTTCATTTTTTAATCTAATGATTACATAGTTCCTGGAAAAAAATGATCACAATATTAAATAAAATATTCACTTTTTTCAACAATGGTTTGTGTGCTTAGATACAGTATAAAGTAAAGCAAAACAAGACCTTTCAAATGTAAAGTTTTCTACTGATAAAATCAGGAGCATTAAAATAACAACACGTATTGTTGACTGCATTTTACAGTATTTGACACACTACATAATAACAACACAATCATCAAGGCTGAGTTACTCTTTCCATAAACTATGTATTTTAGCAGCTCTGTACTTTTATCATTGCATGGATGTGATGCTTATAGCCTTATTTTGAAATGTTTTCTCATCAGGAAGTTTCAGCAGTATTAGAAAAGCTTTTACAGAGGAAAGCATAAAGGACTTGCAATAGCTAGCAAGCATGACATCATTAAAAAGCAATGAATGTTAGGAATATTCTTGTTCTAATCCAGGCCACACATCCTGCTGCCCTGGAAGACAGCCAAGCTCAACATCCTTTTAGGGTTACAGGGCAGGCTGCGGCCTTTCACAGTTTGCTTTAGAAATCTCTGCATGTGGAATACTCACTGGAAGGCATTACAATAAA
The DNA here is from genome assembly GCA_013397725.1 of Rhagologus leucostigma. Lineage (NCBI taxonomy): Eukaryota > Metazoa > Chordata > Aves > Passeriformes > Rhagologus > Rhagologus leucostigma. The sequence goes on from VZTD01000490.1 coordinate 483,809, forward strand.
ATCTAAAATTACTCCATCAGAGAGCTGGTGTTCCACCCTTCCTGCATTCTTCCCTGACAGAGAAATTGCCCAAAAAGCTCTATTGCATTTCATAGATTTCAGTGATGGACTGTGTACAGAGATGACGGGGGATGATTTTGCACATAGGTTCAACAGCATGTTCCACTTGAGAAAAAAAAATATTTAGACTGCTTAAAAATATGTTGTGATAATATTCTTTTTAGTTCCATTGCATGAAGTCATTAGGGTTCAGTTCTGCAGGCTTTTATCTGTATTTTCAGTGAATGTTTTAGATGACCAGAGGAAAAATGATTAGACCTTTTCTTTACACAGCATGGGTGTCACTTCAACTATACAGAGTATAGCTCTGGGGCCAGGCACTCTGACACGCTAAAGCCGTTTACACCATTCCTTTGGGGAAAAAGGGAACAGAAAGCTGCAGCAAAATGAAGAGTGAAAGACTCCCAGAGTAGTGGTGTTACTTAGCTGACAAAAAATGAGAAGTATAAGTGATTTCAGGATGCTGCTGTATTATTCCCAGGTAAAGTCCTCAGCAGCATTCATAGGAGATAGTCTTGCTGTCAGCACCCAGTTTAGATGATGAAGTAAGATTATAGTGGGGACACACAGTCTGTCATTTGTATGATAATTTTAGGTGCCTAAAGAGTAACTTAGGGAAAATATTATTTCTCTGACCAACTAGTGGAAAGAGACACAGGTTTCTGCAGCCCTCACAATGAGCTCTTTTCTCTCTAAACATAGATAGTAGCTATTGCTTGGCTTTCTCTATTGACAACACAAGGAATATATGTACCTATGGTAGAGTATTCACTAGGGGCCTAAAATTCAGGTGTGTTACAGATGCTACAGCCAGTTGATTTAATCGTATCCCTTTCTTCCCAGGCATCCAAAACCATCAATGAACTGAACACCTTCCCTTATAAAGTACTCAAATTTTAATTGTGTTCTGAATCCTCCAATAATATTGATCATGGTCATCTGAAAAATGTGGGAATTGAGAGAATGAGGCTACAGTCTTTTGTAGCACTTTAAAAGACATGTTTTTTGGGAAAAGCCTGGATTAAGAAGTTCCTAACCTTCATGCCGTACTCCTTCACCAGCTGAACCAACATTTACTACTCCAGTGTATAAGGTTATGCAGCAAGTGAATGGGTGAAATTATCCAGTTAAATACAACTACTCCCCCTTTTTTCACAGATCTATTATAGTCCTGTGATCTATTTTACACCATGGTTTCACGAAGGGTTGGGTCACCACAGATTAGGAGCTATGAAATTCAGCACAGGTTTTTAAGCTGTCTTTGACTCAAAAACTAAAATCTTCTGAAATTACACACAGAGGCACATAAATTAGGTGTCCAAAATACAACAGCTGAATGAAATTCCTTAGTTATTACATTTTCATTTTGTTCTAAAGAGTAATTAGTAATTACACTTAGACTGAAATATGATAGGGATATCATACAGAAAAGCAATATTTCAAGCTCAGAATTCTTTATTAAGTGCTAAATTACAAAGCCTAGTATGAGAAAGTATGTTTAGAAAAACTGTACAGCATTTTTATATCAAAATCCATCTGCATAAACCGGATGATTTTCTGGAAGAAAAGAAGTTATCCATAAATAGCCATACTGAAAAAGACAGCAGGAATTGGTGATTTATAAGAAATTGAGGCACTTACCAGTCCAGACAATCCCAGAGAGACAAGATGAGGAAAACACAGACACTGTGAAGTGTATTGTTACAATGGTAATCACATCAACTCTTTGTCTTGCTGGCTTGTAACTGTTATTCTGTATAACAGGAAAGGAAGTATAGTACAAAAACAGTCTCAGGATTTGTCTATGATTATCATTGCAGTGTCAAATCTATCCCTTTGCTTGGCTGCAGAATATATAAGACATAAAAAAACTTGTGGCAGCAAAAGTTCGTGGGAGCCTGCACCTTCTTTACATTATGGTATAATGTTCTCTCATATTCAGTGTCAGAAATCTTGAGAAGTTTAGAGTTGTCTAGAGATGAAGCATGCCACACTGCTCTCCTCTGGCTCCCTTATATCTGATGACCAGATATCTGATGACCTTCCTCCTCGAAGATCCACATCTTCCTTGACAAGGAGTTTTTACAACAGGAACTGTCCCCCCTCCCCTGGTGATCCCCTTTTAAAGCTGGTCAAAGTAACGCGAGCTTGGGAAGGGTTCAAGGAAATCCAGACAGTGCTACATGTACTTGCATGTACATTAGCAACTGTGAGGCTAAGTTCACCATCCATTGCCATTGCTAACTCTTGAGGCCAAAATCAGGGCTTCATGGTACTAAGTACCCTGAAGGCAGGTGAAAAGCCCTGATTATGTGATTTGACTCTGTGCACCCAAGGTGAGTCCAGTCTGCACACCCACACCTTCATACCCAACACCAGCACTGGGAACATTGATGTACCTATTGCCTCACAAACTCAGCTTTTTCTCACCATGACTGCAGCCTCTTAGAGACAGACACGTAGATATGCTATGTCGTCCTTGGATTCTGAAGGCATTCTCATGTACCCCCAAGTGTTGTTGCAGTGTATCTCATTGCCCTGCTAAGAGTCCCTGCGAAGGCTTCTGCAGCCACAAGAGACACAGGAGCAGAGCTCAGTGAGCATTTTGGCTACGTGCCCCTGCCTGGAGCACACTCATGTTGCAGGAAATCATATGTAAAACCAGTGAGGTATGCAAGCAGAGTGAAGTCTGGTAGCAGGGTTTAAGGACAAGCATTCCTCAGGCTGTGTGACCACAAACCATTCCCTGTACTAGATCATGACTCCACTGTTCTCTATTCCCCTTATTTCCCTGCTTCCTTGTCCCTCTCAATAATAACTTCAAATGACAACATTTTGTAGGACTGGAAAACATATGGTTTTCCACACTCTGCATGGTGCTGCATGACTCCAGAGACAGTCGGACTACATTAATGCAAATCAGTTATAATTACTGGACCCATTCTCTGGACCTGTGGCCAACAGCTCCAGTCTGGCGGCTTCCATATAACTTAGCAATTCTGGCCTTTGAAAGCACATGTTCATATCCAGACTGTCTGTTGCCAGCAATCCCTCACCTACACTAACTCACATGCACTGTGTCTTGAGTGCCGATTTGGGCCAATTTTGCAAGGGATCATTCGAACATTATAATAGTTAAAGACAAATCCAGAATGGTAGTTAAGCACAGATAATGAAAACCATTTTTCCTGAAGAAGTATTGTCCTACGTTACAATATAAGATGTAACCAAAAGTATGTATTCTATTATCATCTTTACAAGCCGTTAAAACAGGTGGGGCTGTGCTCCTTATTCCCTACCATGACTCATCCTTGATAACTCCCTCCGGGAGCTATCTCTGTTTAATGGGCAATCAAGGACCCACCACATGACTCATAGAATTACATCATCCCATTGTGAGATGCTCCGCCCAGAGGGGAGGAGCCAAGCATTCCCATGTGGATATAATCTGGGGTTTGGAACAGCATAAGCAGCCTTACCTACTGGGTTCCCAGAGGACAAGAGCTATACAATCACCACTGGACCCTCTGAGGAGGACCAGACCTTTTCTACGAGTTCACTGCTTCAACAGAACCACTTCAAAGAGAACTGCAGCTATCACCTAACCAGACTGCTACCACCACCCTGCCCAGCAGGGTGTCAGGTTGTATCCTGACTCTGTCAGGTTAAACCAGTGTTCCTGTATTATTGCTTTGTTATATATATATATATATTAGTAGAGAACTGTTATTCCTATTTCTCATATAATTGCCTGAGAGCCCTTTAATTTCAAAATTATAATAATTCTGAGGGAAGGGGCTTACATTTTCCATCCCAAGAGAGGCTCCTGGCTTCCTTGGCAGATACCTGGCTTTCAAACCAAGACAAGTATCTTCTTGGAGGTTATGATTATGAAGACTTTCAAATCCAGTTGAACAGACATAAAGTGATATGAGCCAAATATCCCACTGGATCTTTGTAGCTCCTGGAGAACTGTGATGCTGACCTTAAAGGAGCAACACATTAAATGATTTTAATATGACTTAGAACTACAATTAAAAGAAGTAGCTATATCGACAGTTCAGTTATCTGTAAGTTTCATATTCCACTGTATGCATGGGACAGTCCCAACAAAAAGGCCACATTTTAAGAATCTTAAAGAGATATTTCCCCGAAGTATTACACTTCAGAGGAAGTCAGCTCCTCCTTTCCCTGTGTGATATTTCCTGGAGAAAGCCTGTCTCTGCTTGATATGGCACTTAGTGCTTTATCCACATGGAACCCCAGACCTGACATTTATTTAACTGAGAATAGTGCTGCTGATTTCTTGTATACTTTGGAAATGTTCAGGGAAGAAACTATATTTGTAAAGTTTAGAGATTTGGCATTATTTCTGAATTCTGAAAGTATTTAATCTCTTCAGTTAAAGAAGAAAAAATATTACCACTTAAGCCTCCAATAATATATGACATTTTCATTAAACCAATTTCCCTCCTTGCCACTATCCCATCAGGAATTTTGAATGAGAACCTTTGTAAAGCTCTAATGTTTGATGATACTTTATTTCCTTCTCTGTGTTTAGACCCCACTTGCGCTTAGACAAATTAATAGTTGTTTACAACTCTGTATGTTTTGCCATTAACATTGCCTGCTTGAGCTCTTGGAAAATTTGTTAAGGTCGTCTCCTGTTCTGTGTCTCTAATAGTTTCATGGAATACTTTGCCAAATTAGAGGAAGGACTCGTACCTTCACAATTATGGCAGCTCTTGCAGGTTCCATGCAGTGTCACACACGAAAATATTCCTGGAGAGATTATTGTCTTAAATCTTTATGGAAAAAGAGAGGAAAGCTCTTGATGCACTGCTCCATGTGGCACAGACATGGAAAATGAAAAATAAAGCGGTGCTGGCATAAGCAGTGGACCTAACCAGCTGCAGTATTTTAAGGAACAAAGGAGAAACACATTTTTAAAATTTTTTGTGCATGTTGGAATTTTTTGAGCAGTCTCTAAGGAGAGGCAGAAGACGCTACCTTTTTCATGACACGTGAGTGAAGATGTGTTGTCAGTAATGTCAACTTCCATAACTTTTCTGTAGAAATAGTTAATCTAGAGTTTAGTGTAGATTGCAAATTGTAACTCACTGCTTATTTGTTTTTATTTACTGACTAGACTTTCTCCTCTGAGATAAGGAGAGTTGTGTTGTTAGTGTGCTAGTTGGTGCATATTTCATGGGTTGTGCAAGAATGCAATTGTGATCAGTATTAAATCAGATATCCCAGAACTTCATATGGAGTTAAGGGACAACTTACTGGAATTAAAGTTTAAAGAAATTTGCAAAGTTTTGCTCCTGTGCTAATGGGATTGCACCATTTTAGAACAAACCAGTATTCTCCAGCATCGTGATTTTACCCTGGCCACAGCTAAGCCCCATGCAGCCGCTCAGCCACTACCCTGCAGAGAATCTGAAGGGTAAAAGGGAGAAAACCAATGGGTTGAGATAAAGACAGTTGAACAGTAAAGCAAAATTTATGCACATCAGCAAAGCAAAACAAGGAATTCATTCATGACTTCCCATAGTCAGGCGGGTGTGCAGCCATGCCCAGAAAAGCAGGGCTACCTCATGCCTGGCAGGGACTTGGGAAGATAAACACCTTCACTGCAAATGTCCTGCCTTTCTCCTTCTTCCCCTATCTTTATATGCTGAGTATGACATCACATGGTCTGGGATATTTCTTGTGTCAGCTGGGGTCACTGTCCTGGCTGTGTCTGCCTCCCATCTCCTTGTGCACCCCCAGCCTCCCCTCTGGTGGGGTGGGTTGAAGAACAGAAAAAGCCTTGATGCTGTGTAAGTCCTGCTCAGCAATAACATAAACACCCCTCTGTTTTCATCACAAATCCAAAATATTGCCCCATACAACCTCCTATGAAGAAAATTAACTATCCCATCCAAAACTAGAATGTGCACCTTCTACAGATGTCAGGAATGTGGGTAGGGTTTTCTCAGACCACTGCACTAAGTTGTTTGAACAGAAGATGTCTGAATGAAATAGTAATTTTCAATACATCTGCTTTACTTGAAGAATTCCTACCAATTTTTATCCCTGCCAGAGTTTGGCTAGCAAGCCACCTAAGCTGAACTTTTCCTTTTTGTTCACTAATTACACAGCCCTCTGTTTTAGAACGTACATTTTTAGACTTTTATGCCTTGTTTGCAGAACTGCTGAGTACTCACAGCTGCTGCTCGAGCCATTGTATTCTGAACATATGAAATGAATGTTGATGCAAGATAATACAAGACAGCCTAAACTGGCACAAAGTTGCAGAGGTAACACAGAATGACAAAGCAACAAAACCACAGGGGAAATGTCAATGGGTGGGAAGTGATGCAAACAGGAAAAAGAAAACAGGTATTATAATTATGCGCATAAACGAAAAAATTCTAAATTAATCATCACTACTTAGAACAGAACTCTGGAAGATGTAATGAGTTTGATTCTCTGTGATGGTCAAAAGACAGGTAGGAAATGGGAGGAAAAGAATTAAGAAAAAATACTGCAGTATCACAAACTGAATCTGAGCACACTCTTGTGTTTTGAATGTTATTTTGAACACCAAAGGGACTTTTGGTCTGACACCATATAGCCATTTCTTACACCTTTTAGGAAAACCTCTAAAAACTGTGATATGTGATATATCAGAGTGGAAATTAAAAATTACTGGAAAATGAGGACGTTCATGCCTAATGCTCACATCAGTAAAATCATCATGAGCTCTCCTTCAGCTCACTGGGAGCTAGAAATACAAGCCACAGACTGTGCAGTAACTGTGTCTTTTATACAAGCAAATTAAGGAAGATCAAGACACAGACTTGCATGTTCGCACACCAGACACCCTCTCATTTGATTGTTAACATGCTCCTGTTCATGCTTTTGGCTGAACACAGAGATCTCTTGTCACAAATGCCCAGGAGACCCTTGCAGGCCAGCAAATGTTGCATGTGATTGTGTTTCTTTCCAAGAGACATTAAGAATAAGGTGATTCTGTTCTGCCAGGAGGAAGGTTCAGTTTTCTGGATGCAGCTGTCCCATTCTACTTGCTCTCAGTTTCAGAAAACAGGCCCTGGCTCCTTTTATTTACTAGGATGTATGTAACCTACGAAGATGAGTGCTGTAAGAAAACCTAATAGATAATATATCTGTCTTCAGAGTAGGATTTGAATAATGTACAGAAAAAAAATGTGCATACATACATTGAAAACAGGGAATAAAATAAAATAGTGAGTAGATATCCTTTACAAGCAATCATCATCTGTCATCTGTAATGAGGTAGGGGTCCCACAGTGAAAGAATGTTAACATATAATTCAAGGTTATATCATCATCTTCTCCAAAGTAGAGGGATTGGGATGTCCTAGACAAATAATTTCATGCTTTAGTGTAGTTTTTTTTCCATGTCAATATTGAGACTTAAAATATCTTTGTGGGTGTTTTTCACATGAGTTTCACTCTGTAAACATGTGCATGTACATAGTCCTATGTCCTATGCTTACACGATACATCCTATCAAATGTCTTGAGCCCTAGGACAAAGCTTTCATAGCAAAATAGCAGATGCCAAGGTCCCAAAATACGAGTTACAAAGGAAAGTAGACTCGATTAACCCTGGCCTGGTCCTGTGGATCTAATTTTCATTACTAAGTGAAACTGCACTTCTGTAGTGCATCTCCTCAGTTAGTTCCAACTGAAATGATCCCAGTTTAGGGGCTCTGAAACTGCTCCCAGTTAAAGTAATGTACAGGAGAACAACCAAGGGATTCACATCAAATGTACACAACTTATTCTGACTAAAATGTTAGTATAGGTTCATCTGAAAGCAGACACTTTTTTTATATGTATACAAATCAGAAAATTTTCAACAGCCATCTATGGAAAATTTAAGTTGCATTCAGTATTTAAATTATGTGGTTGTTTTGGTGTTTTCTGATATTGTCACAGGATAAAGACTTGGACTTCTATGCAAAACCCACCAAAATGGTAAAACCCTAAGTATGCCATCTGACAGACTCTAGTACGACATGCTGGAACTATAATGGAAATAAGCTTGTGAGTACTATATCACAGTCATTGTCTACATTCCAAATACCTAATGACCTGCTTCTACATTATTCCGTGTAATTTTTGCTGTGTTTTGTGAATCCCTGTGCTTTGAGGTTACTAAATCCTAGAGTAGAATTCTTCCAAGGATAGCAAAGCTATCACTTTCTAAACATTTGTCTTCATTTTGATGAAGTGAATTGTGATGGTTGTTTGCAATAATTTCTGTGGCAGAGTGCATTCATGTATGTATGTTTAATGTGGACAGGAATATTAAAATCTTGGTTCTTCATTAAATGTATAGTTTTTAGTGTATTTAGTTACATCCTGTTTTATTGCCTAGGCAACAGATAAGAACATCTATCATTGCATAGTAAGATACTTACAAATGGAATGTTAATAGTATATATTAATTTTAGCTCTAAGGTCTGTGTCTTGTTAGTAAACAATGTAGAAAATTAGTTTCATGTTAAAGGGTTTTCCTTGGCATAAAATTTCACCAAGATGTGTCTAAAAACACTTTTGTGCATCTGGGTGGACTCTAATGCTGTAATAATATATCTGAATCATGAGAAAAGAAGGATACTTAGTGCTGTTGTTAGTTGCCTTTCTGTATTTTAAGATGAGAGATTAACAGAATCTAAAAGTAGAATGTTTGCTGCAGTCATGGCAACGCACATTTCAAAATGCGCAAATGTTAGCACACAATATTTTAACTAGGAAAAGATGATATATCAGATAAGCTCAACACATATCAAAAGTTAAGCCTTTTTTATTTGGTCACTGTTTGTCTCTGAGCAAACTTAGAACTTTGTAAATTCTAGAAAAGTGAGATTATAGCCCAGATCCAACACAATCGTGACTACTAACAATATTAGCATTAGGCATTGGAGCAGATAGTATAGTGGGGTTTTTCTTAACTGGAAGTATTTTTTGTCATTTAATGCTGTTTATTTATCCATACAGAATAAATTAATCCATATAGAGCAGCCACTGTCACTGCTCATCTTAGGGCACCTTGATTAATAATATTTTGTATGAGTGTCTTGGCAGCTGACTGCAGTTAGCTCTAGATTCTGTGTTGGGGTTTTAGTCTTCTGCTGGTTGGTTACGCAGACTGAGTGTCAGGCTGGCTTTTGCTTTCTTTGTGAGTATAATGCCACTTTGGAGTAATCCAGCTGGCATGGTGAAAAGGAAGTAGGCTGATGGCAGCAAGTACTGTGGGGTCATGCTTGTATTTCTTCAAACAGACTTCCTGCTGATGGATAGGAAAACATTATTGCCGGAAAGAGAAGACTCTGCTTGGTACGTATATAGAGTTACAGAAACACAGAGTGTTCTGAGTTGGAAGAGACCCACCAGGATGGTCAAGTCCAACTCCTGGCTCTGCACAGGGCACCCCAAGAGTCACACCATGTGCCTGAACACGCACAGGTTTGAATTCTGTCAGGCTTGGTGCTGTGACCACAGTCCTGGGGAGCCTGTTCCAGTGCCCAACCACCCTCTGGGTGAAGAACAGACTTGATTTTATCTTTCTGTCAGTAAGAAATAAAGTAGAAGATGGGAAAACTAGGTTTAAGTCCTTGTACCAAAGTCTGTTATCAGTGACCAAATAGAAGATCTGAGTAAGGCAAACAGAGTTTGGGCATGACCACAACACACAAGCAAGCACAGCACAGAGCTGGAAGTGACTGCAAGAAACCCAGGACTTTTTGCACGAATAATGTCAAGAGTGGTGCCAGACCAGGCTATGAACCCTTCAGAGAGGAATCCTGCTTGTAGCATTGCCCTGTTGTGTCAATTCCTACCTAGGAATTGTGAAACTCCCAGGGCTCCTGTGACGCCATTTGTCTGAAGACACCCTGTCCTCTGTGCCTCTGCTCACTATTCCTGCCTCTGAGGAGTTCTGAAAATACATCAACAAGCAGATGAATATATGGACAGGAGACATGAATGTAGACAAATCATGAATTTTTCAAGGGCTTATCAGTATTTTACACCCTGTGCTGTAATATAAAATTGAAATGTGAGAGACACTACAGAAAGTTCTTTTGCTGAAGAAATGAGAATCAGACTGGGGAATAAATCCATTGCTAATATTTTTGGATTTATTTATTGACCTGCCTGCTGAGACAAGAACATAAAATGAAAATTATGCTAATTAGAACTGTACATAGCCAAAAGAAAAGTTGCACTGACTTTCTTCTAATTCTTTCTAATTCCCAGGGGAGCAAAGCTTTAGCACAAAAGAAAACAGAGAAACTGGTAGCACAATAAGATATTTAAATAAATACTTGCTTCCAAATCATTTGCAGGTGTCAACTTATCTAACATCTGCAAGGAGTTTGTGCCATGACCTTGCTGTTCATGAGTCCCTTCCAGAGCAGCTAATATTTTGTAATTGGATCAGCTGCTAATGCTCTGGAGTTTCATGTTTCGTTAATTAGAAAAGTGTTGTACAGTCTTCTTTTGTCTCAATTACACCGCTAATATATCTCATTTACCTTATTTACAGATGACAGTAATATTTTTCCAAAGCATATTGTAGATGGTAATACATGCAAAGTGGTTACTTTCCTTGTCCTTCTGTTACATGGAAAATCAACATTAAAAAAGGGATGACAGGCTTGAGGATTCCTTCCCCTTTCCCCTCCTGTTCCCTTTCCCCTTCCCGTTCCCCTTCCCTTTCCCTGCCCTATACCACAGAGTAGTATAAACCTGCTTAACTGATTAGTCTCTTTTACCTTTTTATATATTTTGGCACTGAAAGGAGTGCTTACAAAAAAAAAAGGAGAATGATTTTATGGGGCTATAAGGAAGCTGTTAAAAGCTTACCCCATTATATGAATGTTTTGATCATATCTAGATGTCCCAGATGAGCAGGGAGATGCAAAAAAAAATATTCCTTTGAAGAATTGTATGTGGATAGAAGATAGGGACAGTATTAGTTTTATTTTTGACAGGGAACAAAAGAACAGAGAGATTGAAAATTGGATTTAGGAGGATGATTTGAGATACTTAACTTCTAAATTTAAACAAGACTGACATGCTAAACTCCTTTTGTTTCCAATGCATAGCAAATAGACAGCTTTGAAGGCATAGGCTCTTAGATATAAGTCCCACATGGTAGAGAACTAGAACTGGAATAGACTACGTCTACCACATTTTTGAAAACTGATCTATAGGTTTGTAGTAAGTACCTAGGCCATTAGGTATCTAATAGATATGGAATTTATTTAGAGAAACAAAATTTGCTTCTTTCTTTTTTCCAGTTTAGAATTCTTGAAAATTCTTTTGTCATATTTCAAATATAATTAATCTGCTTTTGTTTTCATTGGAGCTACATATGATCAGGAAGATCTTAAAAGAATGGATTTTGTTAAAGGTATTTACTCCTTTAAGCCTTCATCTTCCCTGATCTGTGATGAGGTCCTGGTCTGTATCCACTTTAGGAATGTAATGTAAAGATGGATGATCACCTGTGAAATTGTAGTACGGTAGCACATGGTAAGACATCATGAAAAACATTTGGTGGATGCTAGACAGAAATATTTGTATGAACTGGTTTGGTTCTGCTGTCTGTTCTCTCTCACTGATGTTCCAAGCAGTTTCTAAATGCCCATGTTCTGCACATTGCGAGGCAACAATAACCCCTTAAGAAAAGAACATATTTGCATCTTCATTTCCCATTGCAAGGAAAGCAGAAAGACACACAGGTCTACTGTTGATAATGTTTTTAATTCTTCCTTTACAGGCAACCGTATTATCAGTATTCTTACCAAGCCCTGGGGTTTATTTTACAAATCCTATTTACAAGATGTCAATAGAGGTTCTTAGAGGAATTAGGATTACTCACCCAAACAAGGGTGATAGGATCAGCCTGCAGCTTTAATAAATATTGGATAGCTGAATGGGGAATCAATTGATAACACTTGTAAAATCTATCATAATCTGAGAAACTGATAGAAGTGAGAAGAACTTGGGTTTCTTTATTCAGAAAGCTTTGAACTGCCACAGGTAGCTGTGGCATTTCATACCTAAGAAACACAAGTGTACATTGTATTTACAAAGTCTGTCTTCATTTCTTTGAACTATCTACAGCTTTGTTGCAAAAAATCCCAGATATATGTTACTTTATTTTCATGTAGGTCTTGCAATGTTGGTCATTCTTTAGCTGAAAAGTATTCTGAATTACTAGAAAGAAATACTCTTACCATAAATATATCAAAATCTCTCCAATTAATTTCTTACTTTGTAAGGCTTTTGAGTTATATTTGCTTGAGGTTATTTGTTTGCTTGTTTTGTTGTTACTGAGCATATTGTCAGTACTTGCTTTCTCTTCTGCAGCCAGGCCAATGCCCCAATACTATTTTGTTACTTTTTAGCCCAAATGAGAAGGATTTCTTTTTCTAGCTCACAAAAATATCAACAGATTTCAATTCTCAGCTTGGCTACATTTGTAGTATTTTCAGTAGGTTGGCATGCATAAATAGGTGAATAACTAAAGAGAAAAGAGAAATTATATCTTCTTTAAAGCTGGTGATGTCTGTGATCTCATCTTTCATAGACAGAAAGTCCTCAGATATTCTGTGGATGATCTCTATAAATCTTTCATTCTGTCAGAAACAATGATGTATCAGTTATACCAAGAAGATAAGTGTTGCAGGAAGGAAAGGCATCTCTCTGGTTATTTGGACACTGAAAATCAGAGCAAAAAATGCTCAGAAAATGAGGTTTTCTTAATTGAAAACATGCCCTATTCCATGAGTACCATGGTGCAGTGTTTGCGTGCTCCCAATCATGTGCCTTGGATGAGACTACCCAGTTGCTCAGTTCTTCCTGCCCTACCAGTCCATTTTACATCAGTGTCCATCTTTGTCTTAATATTTAATGTTTAATATTTAATATTTATAATTATTCATAAACTTGCTCTATTTTTGTCATTTCTTAGTGTTGGAATAGATGTTAAGACATCAATCAAGATAAGGGACTCATTATATTAGGCAATGAAAAACTCAACCAGTTTACCTCTGATTTTGAGGTAAGAGATTTCCCCAGGTGTACCATCAGACTCCTGGGCATAGGACACAGCCCCTGTTGTTGTATTTTCCACAGTAAAATGTATTATAGTTTTCTATTGTTCATGGTGTTTTGAAGAATCCCTTTTATGTCAGCTTTTGATGTGTCAATCTCTTAGAAGTACACAATATGCTGACAAAGATCAGTGAGACGAAAAGGTGACAGTGTCTACGTAGACTGAGATTTATGAGATTAACTGGCAGTTCAGAGCAGAAATATAATGCAAGCAGTTGTTGACATGATGTTCTCACTCAGTGCTATAAGGCAAAGAAACAGAACACAAGATTAAAAAAATGAAATATTTATCTTGTGTCCTTGTCACTCTGTCTGAATGTTGGCTACAGGTAGCAGACAAGTGAGGACAAACCCAGTAGCCCAAAGGCTGCATCACACCTCAAGGCACACCCAAAATCAGCTGGCTTTGAGCTGAGTTGGTGAGGAAAAGAATTACCTCTGGCTGGCCTCAGAACAGCAAGGTCATAAGAACACTGTAATTACAGCACAGTTCAGAGTTAGTTTCTTTCCCATAACCTACTTTAATATATCTCACATTACATTACCTAAATGGTACTAAAAAAATGAAGATACAAATAACGATAAAATGCTTCCTATCAGAAGCAATAAAATATAAAATATCTTGCATAAAGTCTTATTGCCAGATTAGTAAAAGAAAATATACACTATATTGCAGAGGAGATTTACAGTAAACTCTGTTTATTCTCCACAATATATGAAATTATGTGGTATTAGAATCAGAAGGCTGACATGAGATCAAATTAACCTCAGTTACAATTAGTTGTTTGGGGTTTTTTTAAGAAGGAAACTATCAGAATGCTTGTTTTGTTTGTTTTGATGTTTGGGGTTTTTTTTAATATTATTATGCAAATTGAAAAGTGTATATAGTAAAAAAAATACTTACTTGCCTGTATACCAGACTTTTAACATGACAACAAGATCCTTTTACTTAACACTTTGCTTTTTCATCTTGCAGGCATACTTTCTGCACACAGAGCATTTCAGAGTCATTGGACTGAAAAGCGATACATATGTTGTAAGTCTGTATAATCTAGGAACCTCCAGAGGGAAGTTTTGTCATTTCATACCAAACTGCTAATTACCTGCAAACCTGAGTGTGAAGCTAGCAATTGATCCATGTCTTGTATTTGCTATCATGAGTGTCCTGATTTCACATTTCCCAATCCTAGGCTAACATGCATTTCCTAAAAGCTTGAGCTCGGACAGATGGATTTAGTGTGTATATGTGAGAGAGTTTTGACTACAGAGAAATATTCTAAATATTCTTTGAAATAAATATTTCCTTTCCCAAGGCATAACAATTTATTTTTTTCCTTTGAATGTAAAATTTTACAAGTTTTTGAAAAGAAAGACATAGAAACATTCTTTTTTTTTTAATGGTACATAGAATTTCTGTATTGCAGAGACATTTTTGACATTTACATTTTGCAAATGATGCAGAAAAACCTTGTTTCCGTAAACCAAATGCCCTTTCTTTGCGAGAGCTGGAAACATCTGTGTATAGCATGTTGGACATCCTTGGCCACCATATGCTATGGTGGGGTTTAAACTTTGTCACAGAAACTTGTTGTAGAATTACTCTAATCACCATCATGTTCAAACCTTTGTGGGCAGCCTTCGGTGGATAAAAGTAGACTATGGGTTGAGAGATTATCAGAAAAGTCTCCACACAGACAACTCCCAAATTGTGATGTATAGGTCATAAGAGCCATCCCTCCTCCAATGAAACATCCCACATGTGGAAGCAGTATATCTTTGTTTATTTTCAAAGACAAATAAGGCTAGGAGCTGCTGCAGGCAAATGACTACGCTGCTTTTAGACGAGAGCTGGTGACTATACCTGATACTTGCCTTCCCAACATGCATTAGTGCTATCTTGTGTATCTCTGCAGCTGGATTCATCAGTGCAGTTAGCTTCTTGTTAAAATGGTTGTAACACAAGTGAGAAAGCTCTGGTGTCGATTTGCACATAACTAAATATGTAAATCTGAATGTCAAGGGTTGAAAATGTTTGTACATTTAAAGTGTAAGTAAGACATGGTTTGTCCTCTGCAGAGAAAAGCAAATTTCTGTGTCTCTTCATTACTTTAATGTTTTCGGTTAGATTATAGTCATCATAGCAAAAGCCACAACATTTATCATTGAAAAGCCTAACTTTTTTCTTTTACCCACCTGTGCACTTTGTTATTCTGCTCTTTTCTCTGCAGAATAAGTACCCTGCAGAATAATTAGGCTTTAACAGAACTGAAACAAATCCTCTCCACATTATTCTGCCCTTCCCTCTCTCTAGTTCTCCAATGTTCATTCTGAAGTGGGTTTCAGTAAATCGCAGCCTTAACCCTCTTGCATGGTCCATTAGTGATGAATGCCCAGAAGTCACACAGGACAACATGAAGCCCAATTACTTCTTCATGTGCCTTTCAGGAAGTCCTGTAGGGCTCCAGATAATTTATAGCTGACCAATCTCTTATTTAACACCAGCTTGACTTACAGAGACGTTGACACAATTGATCACCAACCTAAAGAAGAAAAGTCCAACCTGACAGAGCTAACCAGAAATAAAGCTTTCTCTGTTTCTTGGAACACCAGACATATGGAAAGCATGGTCACTTGATTTCTATAGAAATATGTACACGAGCAGGTTTTATGAGGCACTCAGCAGATGTAAAGAAAATGCTGTCTGCAGTAGTAAATATTTGAAGGCTTCTAAAGGAATGTGTGGTGAATTTTTCATAGGAGGTTATTTGCTTTGCTAAAATAAATGGTAATTAATATTCTCCAAGAAGGACTTTTTTCCTAATGTATTCACTTGTGCAATTGGTCAGTTTTGGAATTTGAATCAGCCTCATATAGTAAAATCCCACAAGATGCAAAAGGAAATAAATCTAATTCTCTCTTTGAAAGCCTAGGTGAAGAGTAGGAAACAAAGAATGCTATTATGAGTAAAGCATACTTTGAAAAATGGAATTTGTCATGTTAATACACTAATTGAATAGTTAATTTCCTCACTTGAATGTCAATGCCCATATTTTTTCTATGTCTGATCCTCATCTTGCTCCCAGCATGTTCCCAGGTAGAACTCCACTGTGCTGCCTGCACAAGTTGCCAGAATTGGAGAAATTCTGTGCATGCAAGAAAGCAGAGCACGGCATAAGGGCAGCAGGTGGGCAGTAAATGGCAAAACTCCAGTGGTCCATTGTCTTGTACCCACATATTCTTGTCTAAGTTCCCTTGGTGATAGGATTTCCTAAAGCAATTTGTGGACTTACCATTTATGCATCTAGACAAGTAGTGAGGGAGGGAAGGACAGGGCAGATGAACAAGCATGTGGGTTAGGAATTACTCTCTCCGCCTTTTTTGCATCTGTCAGAAAGGTAATATAGACTGAGCTATAAAATTGAAGTGTCCTACAATTAGGCTGCAGAGGAAGCAAGCTTCTGGGTTGCAGTACATGGCTTATCAGTATGGTGGCTCACCAGCAGATGGACATTCAGGCCCCTACTACAGTAAAAGTTCAAAGATCTCTAGACAGAGTATTAATCCTCAAATATATGTTTCTTAATGCAGCATGATCTGATTCAAATATTGTGAGCTTGGACCTAGCTTACTGGGGATATGTACTGTCCTGTGATACTACTGGTTTTTTCCTACATGTTGGATCAAGAAGCTACCTTTGAAGGAAAATTGATGGGTGAAGTTCCAACAGTTAGACCCCTCTCACCACAGAGAGGGTGGCGTGTATCTGATCAGACAGGTTATTTTGCACACTCTTCCCTTTGCATTTGACAGCTTCCTAATTCAAGAGGATATCTCCATTAACTCCCCAGCTATATTGACATTAGTATCACACTTCATATACATATAGTCCTGCCTCAGAGCTGAGACTTCTACAACATGGCAACATAGAGGAGGCATTAGAACACTAAAGTACTTTTAAGGCTGTAGTTGGAGTGTTTTGGTCAAGGTCACTTGCAAGCTGCAGTGCCTGGAAGACTTAAGAAGTCCGAGGTTTATGCTATAAATACTGGTCCAACCTTTCTCTCAGTAGGCAGTTTGCTGAAAGGACTTCTACAGAGTTTTTTCTGCTGATCTTTCTTGTGGTCAACAAGAAAACTTGAAAAAACTTCTTCACAGAAAGAAAAAGCTCAAATAGGCAAAGTGGTTGAGTAGAAAAGCAGCAAAGGGCATGAGCAGAAAAACTTAGCAAATGTTAGAGATGGTCTTGCATCAGTTACTCTGTAAGTAAAACATTTATGGTGTCTGAGGAACTCCCTTCCCAGGTAGGTATGGTTCAGATATCAAATTAATCACAAGGGAAGAAAAAGAATTTAGGTTTCCTAAATATGCCTTGAATCTTCAGAACAGTGGCTACATTGTGAGAATGGTCTTATGCGTTTGCTTTTTATGTGTGCTTGCACCTAATAGATCAGAACAGTTGTACTGACTCAGAAGAGCAACAGCTTTGACTTCCAACAGCTTCCTTTTGACTGAAATTCCATCTCAATTTCAACATTCTTGACTTTTCTAGTAATTGTTTTTGCTGTTTCAGATTGAGTTGATTCTAATATTTTCATAAAGAAGATCCCAAACCAGCAACACAGCTTATGGTAACCCTCCCAGTGAGCTGACTGAGATATTTTGGGGGTTGCACCCCATCTTTACCCTTGATTTCATTTCACAAATTGCTGGTTCACAGCTTGTTTTACCACTGGAGTCAGCCACCGGAGACCTGGGGTGACTGTGCCAGATTGCAGTGCTTGTTAGGGAGCGTCTTTACTGCAGCATCCCACTCGCACAAAGGTCAGGGGACACATTCTCCTGGTAGGAGACCTGCCAGGAGAGCTTGTTCTGTGGTCAGCAACAGGTGGAAAAGATTAACCCTTTGAGAGTCATGCCCCTTAGCCTATCAGGGGTCATGACATAGAAGGCACGGCCTGTTGTCATCAGTGAACAGTAGAGCTGCAGTACTGGATTTATTAGGTACATCACAAGGCACCAAGGCACTCTGTGAAATAACATTCTCCTCTCTCTGTCTTTGGCAAATCCCTAGAGCTGATCTAGCCAAATGAATTAGAGAAGTGCGGTTAAACTGATTAGTAACTGAAAGCCCAGTAATTTGTTTATTTACCAGGGCTAAATTTATATGTCTATTTTCTTGAATTGTCTTTGCTCTCCTCATGGTAAATTTTAAAACTCTGGTACTTAACTGGAATATACTAGCTGAATTAAAGCAGTGTTATAAATTCATGTATTCATTATACATGTTATAAATTTATTCAGATATTGGTCAGGATCATGATCTTTGGAACATCAGACAATTCTGCTTCCTTTCTGATTTCTGAAGACTGACAGGGAGCCATGGAGTTTCGTGTCATTTTTGGTGGCTCAGCTTTGCAGCGTGACCTTGTAATTGAGGTCCCTCCCATTGGGAGCTGCAGCATAGCTCATCTGAAACATGGTGAAATTCAGTGCAGGGTTACATTACCATCCTTATGGGAGTTCTTATAAAACCACACTGGAACCTTCCACACAGACTTTGTTCACTACCCTGCAGTAACCTCCTGTGCGGGGAGAGAATACCTCATGCCTTGCTAAGCAAGTTAATTTCCTCTCCCTTATCAACATTTTATTTCACTTTTTTTTTTTCCCACAGGGAGTAAAAATGGGTCACTCAAGCTCAAACTCTGTTGAAAACAAGGACAAAATTCTTGATTAAAAGCTGAGTTCATAAATGTTAGGGTTTCACCCAGCAGCATAGGGATAAAGCTTGTACTGCTCGAATATCTCAATTCAGGCTACACTCAAGTATCTCTTATTTGATAAGTAAGAGTTCTCTGACATGTGAGAACATTGCAGGTGTGAACACACCACAAAGTTAGTGTGTCTATAGGCCTTAAGCATTTATCTCTGAAATATCAGTATGGCACGTTTTGAATCTCAAGTCTGCAAAGGCTAAATGGTGTGTCTGTTCTGAGGATTTTAGCGTTATGGGAATGGTTCACTTTCTCTCACGTTTTGCAAAAACATAACTGAAGCATAGCATATAAGGTAACGTTTGGGAAAACATTCATTTAAACAGAAAAACCCCTAATATGTACACTTTAAAACACTGGTTGGAAAAGAGGCCCCCTTAAATAGCTGTCTGTGCCATATTTCTATGAAGAGCACAAGTGCCATGTTACTAAAAATGAAAAACAAAGCCATGGGAAAGCATTATTTCAGCTGTCATCACTTTGTTCATATTAGAGTACTATGTACATAGTTACAACTATTGCTTGGTTTCCTTTTTGTTTGTTTAGATCTTTTATATAGCAACAATGTAGTGAAAAATACTATGAAAAATAAGGAAAAGGTTTCTGATACAAACCCAGATATGAATAGCCTGACTTCAGATTATGTTTGTATCCATGTGATTTCCTTCTTCTAAGCAGAAAAATTCAGATTCACTAAACATACACCGAAATAATTTAGTCTTGGCTTTTAACACATGCTAGTGGAATGCAGGTATTGCCATAAGACATCACAATGCAATGAGATTTGAAACTTTCCCTTTTAATTGTTAACTGTAAACATATTTTCTCCTTCAATTCTGCTGATATTACAGATAATGAGTGTGGTCTTTTTCATGTAAGTTCAGATGCAAATGGCAAGACTTGTTATGGAGAGAAATTTTAAGTATAAAATTTAGGCATGGCTGTATCTAGAGTTTTTTGAGAACACAAGACCAGGAAGCCAAAAGGATGAGGTTGAAATTTATAGAGTTTATAAATCTATGCCTATGTCATAGTGCAAGGAAGCATGTTATTGCACTGAATCATTCTTTCTTAAAAAAACCAAACCAAACCAAAAAACCCCAACAAATAAACCCTTTAATATTTTCAAGTAGCTTGAAAATATGATACAGAGATTTCTGGGCTGCCTAGGAAATCCTGAAAATAGCTCCATGCATTTCTGGAATATGTTTACTAATGCTACATCCTTACCGATGCTCAGGGGTCTTTTGAGATGTTTCTAATTGACCTGGATCAAAATAATGATTGTTCTATCAATTTACTAGTTTGGGTGACTGAATGTTAGTGCATGGGAATGTTACCTGCTATTATTTACTGTACTAGTAGAGCACTGGTTCCTAAGATATTCGCTGTCCAACACCACTCCACAGAAAATTTTCTGTCCAGAAATTTTGTGGGTCTATGGCAGATTCAGAACAATGTTCCATTACTGAATAATTTTTTTTAGAAAACTGGTAGAGAGCTCATCTGTGGCCATAGCAGTTCCGGAAGGAAGGAACGGAAGGGAGGGACGGAGGGAGGGGAGTTTTAGCTCTGACTGCAAAGTGTGTATCCAGATCACGTACCTTTTGAGTGTTCCAATACTGTTTCCTCTTAAAATATAAAACCCACAAATTTTCATCAATTGTTAGAAGATATCCTTTAAGGAATAGATACACTATTCAGAAGAATTGTGCAGGGACATGAACAGAAATAGCAGGACAGTTGTGACTCGTGCTACCATCTCAGATAGATCTGTCCTGCCTTGAAGGTGTCACCTTCCAACTGAGGTGACAGTGAGGGTATGACTTTTGCTTGGTCATTATTAGGAGTACCACAGCAGTCAGATGGGAAAGAAAGTATCACAGAGAAGATTTTATGTGGTTTCTCAAATTGCTTTTGTTTTGTACAAGAAAGGAAAGGAAAATTTTAAAAGAAGGGGTTTATATTATTTTTTTCATGAAAATAGAGAACAGTGAAGTGGAAGAAGAACTTTGGTGATCCTTATGGGTCCCTTCCAAATCAGAATATTCAATGATTCTATCCTAGGAACTGCCCAAGAATGGCACAGGATTTGATGCATTTCCTCAAGAGGAGTCTGTGAAACTTGACTTAGATGAGGGTAAATTCTCTTCAGACAAAGGAGGAATCTGTTCCTTTAAATATTCCTGGAAATTTATATTGGAAAACTTATTGTTAGTTCTTTAGTAGCGTCTATCAAGATGGGTAGGATAGTGTCCTATTTTAAAAATACTTTTTTATTCCAAGTTTTCAGCAAGTTTCATAGTAAAGAGACTAAATGAATTTCTATGAGCAAAAGAAAAGAACTAAAAAAAATATGAATTAGCATAAAAACTATAAGCTGAAGTACAGAGAGTTACACTCATGGGCAGAGCTATGTGAAAGTTCAGTTCTGAACTCATATTTAAGTTGACTTAGACTTCTGTGTTCTCCTCTCTAGAAGCAGTTGTATAACTTCCCTAAAATGTGTTCTTTCTTACCTAGCAACATGGCTGAGGCTATGTCAGACTCTGTTTTTACTGTCTTGAGAGCTACTCTGTCCTTTCTTTGATGGACATGGTTGTATCTCTCGTCTATTCATTTAGAAGGTTGTTAGAAAGGCATTTTACACAGAACATTGCCTGGGCCCTGTCAGAGCTCTAGTGACACTCCCTTTCCTGATGGTTGTTTTCTTTTCATTCCTGTCCTATTTTCCCCTGATCTATCAAACTGTATGTAATTCTTCTGCAGTTCAGATGATGACCTCAAGCACCACTTGCTGGACTTTCAAACAAGAGCTCTGCAAGCACCATGCACAAAGACAGATGTTCCTATGATGCTGCTTACAGCGGGAGACAGAGGGATGTGACAGCTCCTGTGGCATGGACTGCTCCAGACATTTCTGAAGATCTAAGTGTTAATATTGTGTGGCAAAGTAAATAATTAATTTTGCATTTCTATGCTTGACTTAGAGCTAGACTACTCCTCCAGAGAACTTGCTGGTGGCTTCACAACCTGGATCAAATTGTACAGATCCAAGAACTGGCAACAATCTATGCTGACTTTGGTGCCACTCCAAAAAGGAAAGAAGTTGCTTCCATCTGTGATCTTATTGCAAGATCTGAGTTCATATAAAAATTAAGCATTCAGATTGACACATGAAAGATCAGCAAATATTCTGAATGGATCTGCTTTTTACTTACAGTGTGCAAAACATTTCAGAAAAAAATAATTCTGATTGAAATTGATGCTATGATGATAACAATCACAAATTTATTAGAGGAAGCATACAGGAAGGAAGGGAGGAAGAAATAATGATAGAAAGCAAAAGACAAATGTTTCAAAAAATCTATCTAAAGATGACTGTATGTCTTCTGAAAACTAGTATTTTCTCCTTGTTATTATTTTGCTGTTATTATATTTGATTAATTATTTACCCTGCACTATATACGTGCATACATTTTCCCAAAGTGAAGTATTATTTACCCAGTAAGTACTATGTAAATCAACTTGCAAGAACTGTTAAATATTTATAGTCTGTCTGGAAGGTTAGAAGAAGTGCAAGTTGTAGGGATTGCAACTGCATACTGATAACAACAGTAAAACCAAAACCATAAACATTGCAGAGGTCAAAAACATTTACTGTTTTCAAAATTTTTTTCTTCTCCCAAAGCCCAAGATTTGAAAAAATACATTCTTTATATTTAAAATATATCTGTTACATTCCACTGGCCTAGTAAATTGCAGCTTGCCTCTCACAAAGCTTTCATGCTTGAGATTTGGTCTGAATTCTTTAGCACTTCAAAGCATGACTGAAGAAGAGTGTGTCAGTAATTTACTGTCTCTTTGCATCTGTCACCTTGATTTTCTTCACCATAAAGCTTTAAATCTTGGACCTGGAAAAGGTGGAAGCAAAATGCTGGTGCAGCTCTCTCCTCTTCCCACTAACCTTGCAGAAAAGAGGGGAGAATATAAAACTCTGAGCATACAAGCCTCCTAAACTGGGTTTAGTTTCAACATAACTCTTTCAAGAGTTAGCAGATGTTTCAAATTGGATCTTCTAAAATGCTGATAACTGTGCATATCTCAGACTACAATCCTTTCCAGAAGTCACTTTACTTCTGAAATATTTATAAAAAGACCATATGTTGAATTTATTCTTTGAGTTGGGGGAGGGGAAAACACAACAATGCATCAATGTATAGCTGATTTTCATTTTTTTTTATTATTGTTCACTCAATAATCACTTTCCATGAAAACGGTATCATTCTTCACTTTCTGGACTAAAATTTTATACTTGTATTATTAATTTGAGCAGTTAGCGAATTTGTTCCCATTCATAATCTCAAAAATAATAACAGTAAGAAAACACGTATGTCAACACTTCAAAGATACATAAATTTTTACGTATTTATCCTTCATTTCTCTAATTTACAGCTGTTTGCCTTCCTGCTGCTAGATTGTACTCATGTTTTATGCTTAAACTAAGAAACTGAAGAGGAGAATAGGCTGTCACTTCATCAGATTGTAGGCAATCCTTGCTTAATTACTTGAGAGGTGCTGCTGTCTATCTTGAGTCCCTTTTTATGTCAGGAAGCCAAGTAAAATGATACTAAATTAAGCTTCCCAAGGGAAGAACTAGGAAGATTCTGCCAAGCCAGGCTTACATTACTCTCTGAATACCAGGATTGCACACACGATGGGTGTGCAAGCTCTGAGGACAGGGACCTCTATGTTTGTGGTGAGCTTCACACAAGGAACATTAGCTAAAACCTGGCCAGTATGACACTTTATAATAAATAGGGAGAGGCCAATTAGGTCCATATGCCTGAGATTCCTTTCATCTAACTTCTGTCAGATAAAAGGGCTGCTTTGTCAAGCAAAGCTCCTTTTCTAGTCAGTGGGAAGAGATAAGCATCTCCCAAGGCAAACTGTTCAACATATTTTACACACCTAATGTGGTGATCTGAGATGAGCCATCATCCAGAGGTGCTCATCTCTCCCTACTGCCTCAAGAAGAGGCTTCGATGGTTAGATAGGCCACACTCCCAGGTGGCTGAAGGAAGAAAAATTTGATCCCAGCCAGTCAGAAATAAGGACAAAAGCTAGAGGCAGCAGTCTGGCAGGTACACTGAGAAAATACATACGGCTAAAATTGTGTATTAGATAGCACGCCATGCACTGATGGATGCAGGGTAAAGATCAGACTGCATGGCCAACCTGGATGCTGTTTGTACTAACAATGTAACACTGTCTGCCCTCAATTGTTATGCATGTACATTTTTGAAAATAACAGACTAATAGCTGACTCCTTTATCTTGTGTATAAAAAGGCTTTAGGTACCTTTTATGAAAAATGTTAGTGTCTTGTCACACTCTTTCTTTGTAACAGATCTTTCATATATTAGTTTTTATAAGATAGTGGTATCATCAGGAAGTTGCATTTCCTATCTCTCAGCAGGTTTCGTGTTGATACGGTGATATGTTCAGGACACCAATTCAACATGTACATGTTTCTTAGGAAAAAGTTTCTGTTCAGAGTCAAGATGGAATCAAAGTGATATCATAGCATATTTCATGTTATCAACCATGAAAGAAAGGATTTCAACACTGAATCTGTTTCTCAGGCATTCAATTTGAGGAAAAGAATTAGCATTGCAAAGAGAAAAGGGAGAATAGTGACTTTTTTCTTCTGCATTCATTGTCTTGAATCAGCCTATTGTCTGGGGCTGTACGTGTGTGGGAGTGCAATTCACTGGTGGTTGAATTCAACTCTCAGTTCTTTCAGCTGTGTTTTCAGCCTCTGATTTCCTATATTTCTCTCTGTAGTTTTAATAATGAGGGAGATTTTAGGACAATATGTTCTACATTTTCTCCATTATTGAGCTTTCTTCATGGCCTTTCCAGAACAACAAAACAATGACTAAAGCTTCAACAGTGTGAAAACAGTGCTTATAGATTTAAGTGTCAGCACCAAAAAACCAGGAGACTTCTGGGAATATACCATATTCGATACCTATATAATGAAATAATGGGATATTCATGTAGTCATACAATTTGCAATCATTGAGGTACTTGTTTTAATCCATCCCCACCTAGTCCACTTTTAGTCCTGGAGGAAATGCTTGGGCCTTTTGTCTCTAACTCCTGGATCTGCTGGCAGTGACGTAAGATTGGTCTCTTCCCTTCAGTGACACTTTGAATATACACATGCAGATTTCCCTGCATACATGTATGTATTTATGTGCACAAATTCATGCATGCATGTAGAACCCCACAATTAGTAGGTCACACCTTGAGACGTACACATAGATTAATTCAGTAGTTACCTGAGTTATAAGACTGAAAGGCAGGGAAATGGTGGCTAAAGGCAGTGGTGACAAGAACACTATACAGAACTGGGAAAATCTGATAAAACCTGACAAGACAAGCAGCAAGCCTTTTAAACCATGAGAATAATTAATGATTAGGACATTTACTGAGAAATGTGTTAAATTTCTCACTTGACTAGAACACCTTATTGGTAAAGGTTCCTTTACTGATTGCTGATCTTAAAGTCTATTAATTTAAACAACAGACTTCAAATTAAAGCACTTACGGAAAGAAAAAAACATTTCTTTAAAATTAAATGCAAGTGAACAGATGCAGTGGTGCAGCCTGATAGCTGATCAAATGTCAGTAAAAATGAACTAGAAAGACAAGTATATACATCAGTATACTGTAGAAAGTTATCTGAGGATTTTTCTCCTTCACTGAAATAAAAAGGTGCTATTGCTATATTCCCTTCTTTTGCATTGGCTTGCCTTCATTCACATGGATTGTGTAGTACAAAATGAGAATTTCCTGAGGGGAATAACTTAATATAAATGGCAGAAAGTTTGCCTGCAGATGGAAAGAATAAGGACTTTTCCCACAAGAATTTGCAGAAACATGAATTTATAAGGCAAATAGTCCGTAAGGGCTAAATTATGATCAAATGCAGGGAAAGTAGATGTTCTTTGTGCTTCTGATAAGCACTGAAAAGAAAATGAGCCTCGGTCTTTGCATAAAACGTATAAAATATGTTCTGTTCTCTTTTCCTTACTCTTGCTTCCAGCCAGATATCTTTAATGTCTTATTAGATGATTCTGAAAAAGTGAGATAATTTAACATGGCATAAAACTCTGGAGAGATGATTTCAAAGGGGTCAGTAATAAATAATGCATAGTATCAATAGCTGTTACTTAAAAAATGATTCACTGATTTTAACTGGAATATGCATCTCACCTAAAGGTGTTGTCTTGCCTACCCAGTTCCTGTTTCCATCTCATTCATAGTTTCACATATTCTGGGAACTAAAGTGTAGCATATTAAGATTATGTAGCTATGTTTATGAAAAATCTTCTAACTTCTTACAAATAAAGACACAAATCCCATATGCAAGCCAGCAAACATCTTCTGATGTTCAAGAACTGAAGTGATTTTCTAAATATGTCATAAATTAACTTCTCCCTGCAGTTTGCTGGGAGGTACATCAGTGTGATGTGTGCCTTGGGAAAGGCTGCTCACATGGCTGTAATAATAGATATAATCTTAGCTACCCTGACATGGCCAGAAAGAGGTTTGCCAGGATTGTTCTGCATTAATGGTACTTTAGACATCTCTACATTGTAATAAATCATTGATCAGTGAAGAGGTAAATCATATATTGGGAATCCTCAGGCCACAGATATTCAGTTAAACAAACAAAAATGTATGTGAGATGTATGTATGCAAATCACATTACTTCTAAGGAAACAGTGCTTTCAGTATTGACGAGTAAGTGATTTGTTAGTTGGTGTAGTGTAAAGATTGTTTAGGAAAAGGGATTATTCCTAGTAACAATGGCTCAGTAATGTCAAACTGAAATCAGGCCTAGCAAGTCTGTTTTCTGTTAGTAAAGTCATTACTCATCTACTGTTATAATTTCTGATTTCTTCTTCTCAAGCGTTCAATCGCAATGTGTGCCTTTATTACAAGTTTATTTTAACTTCACATGGGCTCTCTTCTATCTGACGGTCTTTACACTGTGATTTTCAGAAGGCAACATGGCCAATCACCTTACTACTGCCAGTTTGTGCACAGCCTTGAAATTAATATCTCCTAAAAAAAAGAAAACCACAAAATGAAGTATCTGTTTCTATAGGAAGATTGATAGTGCATGGGACTCAAATGATGCCTGTGGCCAAGGTTGGACCATGAACAAAATTACTTTTGGATCATGCAAAAGGTGTATGTGTAGGATGGGCTGTGCAGGTGTGGGAGATGGTCCCGTTGCTGGGAGACCACAAGTTACCCCACAGGAGAGGAGTGACAGCTGCAACAAATCTGGGATCAGGATGTATCCTTGATAGACACCATGTAAAATTACACAGTGGAGCTCAGCAGGCATCTTTGCAAGTCAGTAAAATGTTGAAGAATAAGGAATATGAAGGCTAAGGACCTGAGACGCTTTGGTCTTGTGGCATGAACAGAACAGCAACAAAGGAAATTTATGTTCAGTTCCTGCTCCATTTGTGGGCAGCGTTATGTGGCTGAAAGTAAGCTCTTAAACTTACATTATGCAGTGTTCTCCAGCTATCGAATAGGGATGAGACATCTTAATGCTATGAGATTTTCTAAAAATAAATTTATTACTGAAATGTTCCACTTTCAGATGTGGCAGTTACAGGATCATGTAAGTACCTTTTATTATAGGGGAGAAAATGTAAGAACAAACTATAGAATTTATCAGTTTTAGTTCCCTGCTTCTCAAAGCACGAGCAATGAAACTATCAGATGAACAAATGCCTATTTCATTTGTCTCCTTTTTGAAGTGGAAAATTAAATCTCAGTCACAAAATATTCTGAAAGTGTTATTTTTTTTCCTAATTGATTTAAAACACTCGCTTTCTAAATCTGAAAAGTTGCAAACAACATCCACACTCTGATTTTCTTGAAAGAATTTTGCACCATATGTAAGCTGTTAGGCATCTGTTTTGTCCTTGCGTACATGTCAAATCATACTTCAGTTCAGTCTTGATTGTCCTATTGTGGATCAAAGCCATGTTTTGCAAAAACGCACGATGCTGAAGCTATGCTCACTTACAGCCTCACTGTTAATGCCACCAAAATAAATTTTATCAACTTCCTTTCTTCAGCAAACAGCTGACATTTCTTTTGGCAAAATGAACCACAACACTCCTGATCTGACGTCAACGGGCTGACAACGGCTTTGTACCAGATGAAGCTGTTCATGGCTGAAGTGGGTGCTGTGCACCAAAGCACACGCACCACTGCTGTTCTGAATGGCAAGAGAAGTTTTCACAATGTCAGTAATTTTCTAGTTCTTTTATTCACGTAAAAATCTGGAGCTGGGCACTTCTTTTGATTTTGAAATAAATTGATTTTTAAAATATCAGTGTGTATTGGTTTGGCACGGCCTGGTTTTGGGTAGCAGGGGGGCCACAAAGATGGCTCCTGTGAGAAGCTGCTGGAAGCTTCCCACCATGTCCAGCAGAGCCAATGGCTGATGGCTCTGAAGATGGACATGCTGCTGGCCAGAACTGAGACAATGAGAGAGGCTGGTAACGCCTCTGTGATGACATATTTAAGAAGAAAATCAAAACAAAGTCAGGGGTTTTTGCTGTTAGTCAGAGGAGAGGTGAAGAATATGTGAGGGAAAATGTGTGAGGGAAAATAACATGGCAACACCAAGGTCAGTGGAGAAGGAGGGGGAGGAGGTGCTCCAGGTGCTGGAGCCTAGATTCCTCTGCAGGCTGTGCATGGTGAAGACCATGGTGAAGCAGGTTGTCCCCCTGCAGCCCATGGGCCCACGGGGAATGCAGAGATCCACCCGCAGCCCGTGGGGGAGGTGCCCACGCCGGAGCGGGTGGATGCCTGGAGGAGGCTGTGATCCAGTGGGAGACCCGGTGGAGAGAGAGGGCCCTTGCTTCCAGGCTGGAGCAGCCTGTCCTTGGAGGACTGCACCCCGTGGGAAGAGACCCACGGCGCAGCAGTTTTGGGAGGGCTGTGTGCCCGTGGGAGGGGCTCACGCTGCAGCAGGTGCGGTTTGGCTGCTGCTCATGAGATTGGACCCACGCCGGGAAGTTCACGGAGAACTGTCTCCCGTGGGAGGGACCCCACGGCCTCACAGGGAAGGACTCTTCTCCCGGAGCAGCAGAAGAGAATCCTGATGATGGACTGACCAAAACCCCCCTGCCCTGCCTCCCTGTGTTGTCAGTGGGAGGGGGGTGAAGGTGTTTAAGGGCTTATTTTACTTCTCATTACCCTCCTCTGATTCTGTTAGTAATAAATTTTACTTAGCAACCAAGGCTGAGCCTGTTTCGCCCTTGAAATATTTCTCTCGTTCTCCTTATCTCACTCATGAAGCCTCCGTTAACCCTTTCCTCTTTTCCCTCTTTTTGCCCAGCTGTGGTAGGGGAGGGTGGGCAAGCGACTCTCGTGGGTGCCTGGCGTTGGGCCAGTGTCAAAGCACGACACAGTGTTGAACATGCTGCATATTTGGTGTGCTGGACCCAGGTGGGCGTTTTCTTGGAAATTAAGACATTCTGATTGAACTTGATATTACACTTCTCTGATAAATTTATTTACCAAGAGCTTTCATAGCTTTCTATAATTGATTAAATAGAAGTAACTTACTTAGTTTTAATTTGCTTTCCTTAGTGAAATATCAGTTGTGATTTTTGCCTTCTTTGGACTACTTTTCTTCCATGAAAACAGTAGAATATTTCTGTTCTGCTAGACCACCAAGCAGGCTTTCATTTCAGGAAAGGTCTTTTTATCATCTGCAGTCCTTCAGGTAGCAAAAATTTAAAGGGTTTTCTTAGTAATGGAGAGTACATGCTTCTTCCTGAAAACTTAAGTTCTAAGACATTTTAAAAAATATCTTTAAAAAAATTTATAGTTGTTACTAATTATTTAATTCTTACACAGGTCTAAGGAATTCTAGTAGGGGAGATTATTTTAACTGGAAGGTCAATTTCTAAGTATGCTTGAAAGAGCATCTCACAGTTACTCAGTTTCCTGTACCTGATTTAAGGTCCAGCTTAGCTGTGATTCCATCAGAGATTTGTTTGCAGTCCCTGCTTATCAGCAAGTTTTGGTGTACTTGTCTAACTTTAATTTCCTCTGTCAGCATTGCTCTTACACTGCACAATGAGCTCTTCATGAGGCTGCACAACGTAATTTCCATATCATGGGACCCAGCACTCTCTAATGTTTTGTTGATCCTACTGTTTCATCCAGTGCAGCTATACAGCATTTCCCACAAATTTGCTCAGACACCGTCTTCATAAATTTCTTAGTCATGATTGCTTTCATCTGTGTAATGTTCTAAGTCTTTTTAAGCAATCTTGAACTATCAGTACTATACATTGCCCACCAGGAAACTACTTAAATAATGTTGCAACCAACCTCCCTATAGGGCATTTGTCTGTTCTTGGTAAGAAACAGGAGTGATAGCTCCATGATACAGGTTCTGCAAATTAAGGTGTATACATTAGTGTCAAAATATCCCTCTTTTGTGAAAACTTAGGAAGTCATCAACAGTCTTTTTAAAAAGTGTTAACTGTCATAGGCAAGCCTGGCAAAACTCAAGATTAGTTTAACATCTTTTTCTGGTCTATGAAAGTTGCATCTGTGCATTTGGCCAAAGTAATCTGCAGCTTAAAATTGTAGAACAGTTATAAAAAAAAGAGTGTATGGCCACCACTAGCCTTAGGATGCTGAAAATCATAAAACTAGAACAAGCCTCAAGGTCACAGAGGTATTTCTCTATAACTATTGGCTGTAAGTAGGAGCTGTTTTATGATTTTGTAGCAAGGAATACAGATACAACATCCAGGAATGGACAGACTTGTTTCAGGAATGATAGTTGTCTGCTTTCTATTTATTAATGTAATTTAATTTTAGTGCCTTTTTAAATAGTCGTTTGCCACTTCTCCCTTGGTAGAAATAGAGAACAGAAAGTACATGTGGCAAACATAAACATTTAACTGCCCTCTAAGCTGCATTGCATCACATACGATTTCATATCTTGGGTCATTCTCCAATTCAGAGCCTCTGAGGAGTTAAGGATTGCGGTTCAAAAGGCAACTGAGGGGCTTTTGTACTGAGCATTGTCGTCCTGTCTAGATACACAACGTTGGGTTTGATCATTCTGCCTCCCACTTTTTGGAAAATTCTCATATTAGTTTTTAATTACTACTTTTGACAGTGTTCAAGCAAAAATTACCTCAGTTTTTCAGAGAACAAAGTGAATAACCAAGCACACCATATGTGTGCTTGGCCACCAATTAATGACATAGTTGTATAATGGCGTAGCTGCATAAACAGTGCAGAGGAAGGAGGTCAGTCTGAGAACAAAAAAATTATCTAAAGGCTATGATCTTGTTTATGAACAGATTGATTCATGTAAATTCACTCGAAGTTGAGAATTGTTTAACAATTCTGTTATGCAAACAAATCTGCTATACACATTGTTTGCAAGATATCAGTGTAAGTACTGAATCTTCATCCTGTGTGGCTGGCTATATAAAGAACATGGCGCATCTTTGATCCTTGGTTATTAGATTTAGGCCATAGAAAGTGGTTTTACTAGAATATCAAGTGACTTTATATGATTTCACTGCCAAACAAAGTTTTATATATAAACAAATCACTGCAACAAGCTCTAAATATTCATTAATATTAATGAACAATAGTAATATTAAACATAGATTTCCTGCTTTAAGATTGTATTTTAACTGTAATTGAAATGCAGTTCTATGGGATACTAATGATGTTTTATTTTTATTTAATGAGGATTCCATATATTTACCATCAGTGTAGTATTAATCCGCCTCACTGAACAGATTTTACCTGTTCTCAGAATTTCGAATGTAATGTACTTCATGCCAGCTTTTGGTACTCTCATGGTTTGAGTCTCATCATTGTGTATGGTTATTGACTGCAGCAAGTCATGACAAGATTCACAGTGAGATGAGCAAAATTCCCTGGCTGAAATCTTGACCGGTTGGACAAAGGAAATATAAGTTTCAATAAGGACAAGATTTATAGGTCTAGGACAGCTAATGAATGTTAAAATTTAAGCCTAGATTGCTCATTCAGGTGGGAAGGAGGAGCGAACACAGATAATTCAAATATTGTCTGTGTCTATATAAAATACTTATGACACTGCTTGAGGAGCTGCTTAGCATTTGCTGCTGAAATCAAGACCATTTATAGCAGTATCAAACCAAAGGATTTACTCCATCTGAAGTAGGTGCCCAGAATTCCTTCTATGTACATAGCTATTCCCTAGTCCCACTGGCAAAATAACTCAGTTGGTTCATGGAAAATGTCATGCAAGTAAGAGTGTACAAATGCACTGAAAGGTGAAGGGCATCACAGACTAAATTATTATAATACCTGCTGCTGTGTCTTACAGATAAACTGTGCTGTGCCAGGCTGACTGGCAAGGCTTTTATTTTGTAGTGACTGTATTTAATTTTATGTAAGAAAAGACAGCAGCAACAGATATTCATAGGGAGAATGACTGGGCAGATAGTGAAGGCTATAGAGCATTAGCAATGCTAAGAAGCCTCAAACAGTCGTTAGAGGAATGGGAGTTTCATAACAGTCTGAATGTGTCTCAAATACCATGCTGACGTTTGTCACCAATGAATTTCCCACACTGTGGGAGTTTTAAAGAATGACTTATTGGCTTATTGGCCTACTCAGCCCATGCATGCAAATCTGAAGAGACAGATTCACTACATTTTTGCATATCCTTAATATTCCAAAGCCTTAGGATTCAAAGCCTTAGTATTGCTCACAGGTTGGTGAGCATACAAATGGGAGAGTGTGGGGAAAGACTGGGAGCACAATCAAAACAGAAATTACAAGACAAGTCATTGTAGTCCAGCGTGTTGTGACGTGTTCTGTGTCAGAACAAATACGTAATTCAGAACAAAGTGTCTCATTCTGGAAATGAAGACTTTTTAAAGGAAAAAGTATGATTTTATAGTTGTGAGTTACTTGATTGAGATTTTCGTTCTGTAATTTTAAAAGCAGTGTCAGAAAGAGCAGCTAAAGCTGCTTCCTTTGCCGCATTTAATCTTGAACTGTCAAGTGATTTTAGTGTTTGAAAGTTCTTCAAATATTTCTCTTTCCTTTATGAAAAATACTATTCCCTATTCAGGGTGTATTATCCTGGCCTAGTGACTTGTCCTCTGGAATATCATCATGGGATTTCTACATGGACAGCCTTCAGCTCCAACAGCACTGCAGCCACACAGAGCTAACACCGAGTTCATGGACTGACAATTATTGAAGATTATTGATTTCAGGGAACAGTTCAAAGCTGTCACCAGGTTGGCCTCTGTTCAGCCCACTCAGCCTTTCCCTCCCTCAGAGCAGTTCTTTAGGCTTTGGTTAAAAATGACCACATGTGGGAGACAAGACCCTTGATCAATAGTGGTTATTAAAGCTTTCTCAGGAGAGCTGAATGAAGCCTAGGTGTTTTGATCTGGACTGTTTTAAATGTTTCTATCGAAATGCACTTTTCATTGAAAATGGATGACTTTTTTTCCTGTGATCTATTTTCTAATAACACTTCATCATGTAGATGAACATGTAGTAATTTTTTTCATTGTTTACCAGTTTTTTCCCTTTGTCCCACCCTTTCCAAGTTTTTCCAGGTTAAAAGACACATGATAAGAAAGGCAAGAGTAAAAACTAAAAATTTAAAGATACATTCTTCTTACATTAAAAACTTCAAAATTCTTTCAGTGATCCAAATGAAAGGAAAAGAGGCGTTGTATAACATAGCATCTACTTTTCCACATAAATTATTTAACATTTGAAATAATTTTTTTCATCTGTTCGGAGAAGCCATGAAACTTTGGAAAAGAACTGGCAAAAATACTTGAAAATTACATCCCTGATGAAGTTATTGTCTTCAATGCAGCCAACCATTTGCCATCTCTGTGTAGTTCTGTTACATAAAAATAAGAGTATTCACTATGGGGAATCAGGTGGATTTTTTTTTTTTTGCTTTTTCAGGCAAGTTTGTTGCTGTTTAGGTGCTAAGTATTGCCAGGGTTCTGCAAACTTGCCAATGAGTGTAGGAAACACACACTGAAGGGCTTCCAGGGCAGAGAGGGAGCATCAGGGGAAGATGAACAGGTCACAGACAGCTCAGAAGATGAAAGAAAGATAGCAACATGTGTATGGCTCTCCTGGATAGTTCCAAACAGATAAAGAACAAAGCAAAACATAAATCAGTGACAATCAGGAACACAGGTTTCACTGCCTACTCCTAGAACTGGGATTCTCAAGGACAGACATGTCTCAACAACAGTGTTGCCAGTGCACAGAAATACCCTGCTGTTTGGTAATGCTGCTTTTCTGGTGATGCCAGCACCATTTTTCTTCATTTGAGGTACTGGGGGTTAATACTAGGCAAGATATTTCAACCTATTTAACCATGTGTTGTGAAGTTGGTTGACCTTTGACTGCTAAGTGCTGACAGAGTCCTGTGAACCCTGGAAATGATAGCAAGATGTTATTCTACTGGTGAGGTGCAAGCAGATAAAGGCAGATAAAGAACAAAGTAGCAATAAATCACCAGAAGCCAATCAGGGCACTCCCACTCCAAAAAATTTGCAAGGAGGAGAGGAAAAGAGATGAGCCATGATTATTATGCACACTGGAAATCTGTCACAGTCATAAGTTTGAAATAAAAGCCCTATTGCTACAGGAACTGGGCAAGTTGTCAGTAAACGCTCCAGAACTGGGGACTGGCAAAATGGTACATAAGAATTAATGTTTTGGAGGGGTAAATTCATCCAACAAAGACCTGTTCTTGCCACATTTGCATTATATTTTGGCATCCCATGTTTAGTGAAAGAAAGTTTCTGCTGGCTTTTTCACAAGATATGATTCTGGGGAGAACTCATAATAAATAGCACAGAAAAAATGGGAGAAACCTTGATCTGATTTATCTCTTTTCCAATTTGAACAGGAGTTCTATACTAGTAATGAGGATTAGGAAATCCTGGGAGACAGCCTTGAGCCTGCGAAATGGCTGCATGCTGCTTGAGCTGCTATAAAAATTTGTATGCAGAATTAATGCTTAAGAAAAAATCTGCTTCAGTTTCGGGTGTCTGGGCACCTTGTGGTTTGATTTCTTTAAACAAACAGTAATCAGCTACTGTTAAATAGCTATTACTTGATCCCCCACACTCGAGATAAAATGATTACGTAGAAAAATAGTTACTTCTCTCATTTTATGGATGGCAAAACCAAATATGGGAATGCTTCAATGCATTGATAAGAGTCACCAAGAGTATAACCCAAGGGCACCAAGGAAAATACCAACACACTGCTAAAAGTCAGTTTAAGCCTGAAGAATGGGCAAGAAGAAACGTTATGTTGAAAATTGGCCTCTTCTTAGTTCAGGGAAGCTTTTAATTTCTTCTAAACCACTGACAGGGTCATGATGACTGACTCAGGATCTTAAGACACAATTTTCAAAGCATCTGAGTGACATCTAGGAGCATATTACCATCAACATTCAATGGAACACAGTTTTTCTATTATCTTGTTACTCTAGAAACTGCTGTTTTCTCTCAAGGCTATTCTAGCCCTTGGTACACAGCCATGCCTGTGTTCTAACTTGCTGGGTCATTCACCTGTCTGATCTCCAGGAAAGAAAAGCAGAAATGTTCAGGCAACTCAGGGTCACTGTCTCTAAAGAAAATTGTTTGTTCTTGCCTGATACTGTTTTTTGTTTTGGACTTTGCCTGGAATAAATACTTAGGACTTGTGAATACAGCGATTTGGTGTATTGGTTCTAAGAATTCCACATATAAAATATACAATTCTTGTGAATAAAAGGTGAATGGTTTTTATTGACAAAACAAATTTAAGGGTAATGGACACATTTTCTGATTGTGCAGTCACACAGGCTTTCCATTTGTTTTGAGAAGCTGAAAGACATCTATTTTTCTCCAGTTTTCTTTTTCTTACCTTTTCTTCATATATTCTTCAACTGTGCTTTGTCTGACATATCTCCAAAAGGTGTGGTCTCCACATGAATGACATAATCATTCACCAAATTTTGAAAGCAGAGGTTCCAGCCGTATAACATCAGAAACTGTGTATAATTAATACAAGCAATAATTTTTGTGAATATATTCTGTGCATTTTTGTGGTATTTTTATTACTAGTTTAGTAGTAACTGGGAAAATATATAGGGGATATATAAACTTTTCCATACATGGTTTTGGTACTGGATGTGTTTCTGTTCCACAGACTAAGACGAGAAAACTGAGAGAAGCTGAGTTGGTCCATTGATCAAAATACTCATTTCCGAGAAGCCCCTGATATCATAAAATTGTGCAAAGGAGAAGAGTTATATAAATCAGAAAATCACTTTCTGGTGTCTCATTCTGTATATAAAGATTATTGTGAACAGAAAAGAGAAGTTAGGACATTCAAGATACAGCGGTAATACTGAGAATCTGATTATTTTCCCATCTTTCAGTCTTACAACTTTTCTGTACCTTTTGAATTATGGTTTGTTGTATGTCCCACCACCTGTCAACAGCTATTGAATGTGCCACCCAAATGTTGATTCATCAGTGTTTTCAGGAACACTGCTACTGTGAGAGAGAGAAGAAGGGTTGTTAATGCCCTTGAAAATAAAAGCAGACTAGTTGAATGAAACTTCTTTGCTTTGATAATACTCCAAGTCTTCTTTCCTTCACTGAAAGAAATTAGCCTGCTTCTGGCTGAAGTTGCAAACACAAGCATGAAATCCAAATTTTTAGTTGGAAATTATCAATGAAACATTACGTAACATAAAGTTTCAACTTTCTCTATTAAACCATTTCATATTGATTTCTTTTTAGCAGGGAAATGTTATGTGATGGGAAGCTAGTAACACGTTTGATGTGTTAGTTTCTATTGTAACACCTACTAGGAGCTTCACTGATGGGCTGGAAGGCACTGGTTACTGGCTCAGCACTTGACACTGAACATGGCAAGAAACAACTTCTGCTGAAGATGGATGACAGGAGACAGAGTAAGTTCAAAGATTATGGAATGCAGCCAGAAGAAATCAGCTGTGCCCTGTAAAGTCAGTAAGCTACTTGTGAATGTGAGTATTCCTCTCTGATAGACAGTGTTTAAAAGCTTCTCAGGGACCAAACATGTCTCAGTGTTTTCTATGCACTGGTACAGTTTCTTGTCTCTTCTTTGTCATGAGTGGCAAAGACATGCCTTGCACAGCTCACAACAGGGATCAGTATCCAAAGCAAGGTTCTGGGACATATGGGTACTGTCTTATTTATACACAAACCACAAATGTATCATCACCGCACAGGATGCCACCCTTGCTGCTCAGGCTTACTCCTCCATATGAGTTGCGACTCCTCTACAACACTTTGAGCAAGGGCAATAACATCCCCCTCCTTCCATTTCCTTGCACTCCCATATCTACTGTTCTTCCTCTGATCATTTTCAGGGTCAACTCTGTTTTTTATGCACTGCTCGAAATGTCAGTTTGTCACTGAAGCGGCTCCATTGTCTGTGAGGTGTTGCTCAGGCTGCGTCCAAATGCTTTGGATTTGGCATTAAAGAGAGGAATCCTGTCTGGCTCTTTCTGGTCAACAACAGCACTCCCAGCCAACAGCTGACTCAGTACCTCCACTTCCAGGTTGTGAAGATGAGTCACCTACCCTGATTCCAAAACCACTTTTTGATAGTTTAGGTCCTGAGTTCAGATCTTATCAAAACCATGACTCTCCTCAACTTTTCTACTCTTAAAAATACCATTCTTCTCTCAGAAACAAAAAATAAATGGGTGTTGTTTTAACATTTACCCATAAAATGGCAGGTTTTTCACTAATGAAGAAAGATTTCTAATTTTAGGCTGATATGATTCCCATCGGGAGGTCTGACAATAGTTACAAAAATCCTTTACTCAAATGTGATATTGTTTGGAACGAAGTTAAATAGCTTTTGACAAGGAGAAAAAGTATGCATTATTATAAAAATTCTATTTTGCATATGAATTTGATTCAGATCACACAGATAAATGTTTAATATTTTCATTCCTTACTCAGGCAAAGTAAGGCAGGTAAAAAAAATCCTTGGAAATACGTGCATTAAACTTGGAACCATAGCTACTCTGTGTATAATGAAGCTAGTTCTCCACATTTAAAGTACACTTCAGTACAGTGCTTGAGGACCTAGTGGAGCATCTGGTGTGAACCGTATGTGTTGGCAGGTAAATGAAATGGGGAATTGTTTTTTAAATGTTATTAAAAATTGTTTTGTCTATACCTCACGAACTGGCCCATATAATATTTCGTTAGTGATATAAACTTCAGATAATCTGTTCTAGTTCACCTCAGTTTTGAAACATCTAGTGAAAGACAAACTGGCACATATCTGAATTTAAAAAACCCCAAAACTCTAAAGAGATTTTTCTGGTTTACCGAGATACTTCAAATTTCTTGAGAGGTAAGAAGAGATATACAGTTCTGTGGCTGATAGAAAAGTTACTGTGTTTTCATTCCAGTGTAAGTACAACTCAGCTAGGTTACCTTTACAGTAATATTCTGTTCTAAAAATGTATAAATGGAAAAAATTATAATCTGTTTGAATTGATCTTCAATAATAAATGCAAACCCAGTAAGTTTCAGGTTTAAAGGAGTTTTGAAATTTGGCATATTTTTGTTGTGCTTCTCATGCATTTCATGATATTAATGTTAAAGGCTCTTGTTGAAAAATGTATTTCATTACTTTGCAGCCAGTGACTGAGTTATTGAGCATTCAGACACAACCACAGGAAACTGGCATGTGTATCCTACACAGAAATGGGAGGAGATAGAAAAGCCCATTCATAAAATTATATCTATTTATATACATTTATACAGGGCATTATGATTACTTCACTTGACACAGAGATACACCAGTAAATCAAAACACTTGTTTAAAGAATAGTAATGATATTTTTTGATTCCACTTCACTGTGTGAGTCATTAGGAAGGTGCTAGAGGATGATGGAGAGAATATATCTTCTTTTATTTTCCTGAAATTTCTGTTAATTCTAACTGTTCCTTTGGATCATCCTTATAATTTATTTAATATAATTTGTACAGCAGCAATCATGTAATAGAATTATAGAATGGTTTTGGTTCGAAGGGGTCTCAAAGATCATTTAGTTCCAACTCTCCCCTCAGGGACAGGGATGCCACCCAGTTCACCAGGTTGCTCAGGGCCCCATCCAACCATGGACACTTCCAGAGATGGGGCATCCATAACTTCTCTGGGCAGCCTGTTCCAGTGCCTCACCACCCTCTGAGTAAAGAATTTCCTCCTAATGTGTCTTTACATTCTCAAGCTTTTCCAGTTCCCCCTGGACATCATCCCTTCCTCCTGCTGTGTCAACTGCACCTCTCAACTTGATGCCATTGCAATTACTAGATCCCTCCCTTGAGAGATAAAATAAATGTGAAGAGTATCTGCAGGATTATCAAGACATTTGAGATTTACTTTTCCATTAGAAAGAAGTTCATAGTGACCCAACACAGTTTTCAGTCCAGTGCTCCAGACATGGATTATTGGACCTTTCATATACCACCAAGGATCAATACCTGGAAAGCTTTATGCTTTTTATGGTTTTAGTTTTGTGTTGTGAAAGACATGCTGTAGGGTCTAGGACAACTCACACTTTTAATCAGTTAGTCAAAAAGTCTTGCAGTTTTCTTCTTCATTATGTGGAGAATAAACATGAATACACAGAATATGAATACACAGAATTCAAGACTATAAAAAATGTTGAAGTAACATAGAAAACTAAAACCAGTAGAAAAATTACCAAACACAATATGTTTTGATAATGAGTTGTGCCAAGCTCCATTTCAAATGGAACTGTGTCTATGGCTACATTAGTCTGAGTTGTATCATGAGAGTGGTATAGGATGAGAAAGGATTCCTGGAAGGGTGGGATACAGCTCTTCCCACAGCTCAGTGCTCACATCCCCGTTGCTCATACTGCCCGTGTTTCATGCTCAGAATACAAAGAGCCTGGGCTCCCATCTGGGCTGTGAAAGCTATCAGAACTTCCTCCTCCCCCAGTGTTTATTTTCTTCTGTCATGGTATATTCCCTGGTATACCATACCTTGGGCTGACCTGGCAGTGAGAGATGGTGCCTTGCATTGAGCAGGTCAATTAAAACAAGTTTGACAAAGAAAGCATGGAGCACTCTCAGTATGGACAAAGCACTGCTAGCAGTCTCAACCATGGTGGTAAAGTCAGAGAGGTGACAGATTTAGACAGCAGGGCTAGGCTTTCATCAGTTAAGTCTGATCAAGTGTCTGAAGGTCCCAGATAACTACCTTAACATCTGAGTAACAGAACAATATGTAAATGAAGCTTTCATCATGCAGTGAAATCAGAATAAGCAATAATTATATATTAATCACAAATATATAATAATATTATATACTAAATATATTTATGAGCACAACCCACCAAAGTCTTTCCTAAAGACACCTTTGCGCATAACAGAGAGCCTCTTTATGTCTGTGTCCTGCATTTGCACCAAGACTTCCTTGTATTGCTTTGTCAGAAAAAGCCCGTAGATAAAGGAGAGAAGATGCCCTCAAGAAAAATGACATTTGCAGTGCTTTTGCTTGTTTCTAGCAAAAGAAAAATGTTTTATAGTTGCATTCTTAAATATATTTCTGACGCCTCTTCAGTGAGCCTAGGCTTCATAGACAGCTCAGTTTGGACCCATTGGCAGCCTTCCCTATTCCCTGGGTTCCTTCCTGCTCTTCAGGCATATCAACAACTTTTCAGTCTGTCCTGCTGCTCTCTTCCAAGCCTGCTAAAAGCTCCTTTAAAATTGTTTTAAAGGGAGAATAATTAAAAATATCTCATCAAATCCAAAATCATAGCAACAGCCAAGGATGGGACAACATCTAATTGTCTTTGTGTACAGCATATCTGATCCTCAGAAGTCTTCAGTCAAACTAGAAAGTTCAAAACTGGTTTCAGAATGAGTGAGATAGTAATGGCAAGAGCACAAGTTTCCTTAAAAGAAAACAGACAATCCTTGCCCTTTGCAATGCCTGTCCAAAAATCACCTACACCAATAACACTGTTCCAAGTTCCAAGCGTCACATTTATTTAAACTTGAATTGTAGAATTATTTGTAGCTCTGCAAGGTCATCCATTGATATCTGATGCTTCTCACAACAGCCAAACTAGCAGCAATCTTTGGGTGATAGTTGAAGTGCAGGGAATGATACCACAAAAGTGACATTCTTTTTGGATCACATTCTCAATTGTTTTGTTGCAAAACCTGAGCTTAAATTTAGTTTATTTCACACAGAATAAATACAGAAGATAGAATCTTCATAAGTAACCTTAAGTAATTACTAAATAATTTAGCTAAGACTGATTATGACAAATATAGGAACAGACATAGGAAAGGCGGCTTTCATCAGCTAACACATACAATTCCTGTGTACTGCACATGACTGCATATAAGGTCACAGAATCACAGAATGGGAATGGCATGTGATTGGTATTAATAATTGTGGCCTGCTAGAGGAACTATTTTTGCTGAGTAATAAAACTCTTTTTCACTGCAGTAGGGGAAAAAAGTCCGTAGCCAATCAGCTATGCCACCACACATAAAGGAAGGTGGTGAAAGGCTGAAGTTTATTATATGTGGAGTGCCTTTGGGGCATACAGTTTGTCCCCCTGGTTCATTTTGACAGCATTCTCAGGATAGCATTCCCAGGATAGCATTCCAGAGTTTATTTTATATGCTATACATCTTTACTCCTCTCAGATCATGCACTCTGAAAGTTCTCCCTCTTCTCTTATCAGGTAGAAGATATTTGTCTTACTCCAGCCCTTTGGCCTAATGAAGACCCTTTTCTTTCCAGCAGGAAGTTTAAGAACTGAATTCATATAAGGAATTTCAGGAACATATCTCAAAAAGATGAAACCCACTCAGGACGCATTATAGGAAATAATTCATCATTCCACCTCTTGTATACAATCAATAACACTAAAAGACTGTCTTGTCATCTTATCAGGGTACATAGGTTTTAACAGTTCCTTTATTAAGCCTGGAAAAGAAAGCAGGGAGAGGGGGATTCTTTGAACATCCAAACACAGTGTCACACTGAGTGTGATCCTGACACTGCCCAGGGAACCTGCTATCCTTTGTTTATAGATGGATCTGTGATAACCCGACAGCTCAGATGGAAGGTCACTCCAGAGGACAAGCAGGGGGTTCTTTTCCATCATCCCGGAATCCTGGAAATGGCGGGGTTGACCACCCTGGGAATCTGGGCACTCTGTTAAATTCTACTTTTCCTGCTGACAGAAGCATGTGGAATGTGATCAGGAGATATTTGGGCAATTTGTCTTCTCTTACAAGTAGGAGGGAGAGGGAAGGATGGACAAACTCCTATGAGCTATTTGGAGGGAATTTTATTTCTGTGGAGAAAATAATACAGCCATGACATTTTACAGCTTTTTGACTGTTTAGATAGCAATTGTCAAGGCTGTTTTGGATATCTATGTGCATTCATGCTAGAAGGTGTACACAATCATTAACACCCCATGTGATATCAGAACTACACTAGAAGCAATAAATGTTATCCCCACAGACTGACTTGAGCATGTCCAGGCTAGTGTTTCACCCTCAGTTGCTGAGTCTGTGGGTGTCATCAGAAACCAAAAATGGTTTGCTGTTCCCTATTCACAAAAGCACAGCTTGAGCAACAGGCTAGAAAATGCACTACAGCTTCTTCAGCTGTGGTAAACCTTTACAGTCCTCCTCAGAAAGATCATCAGAGAAGCATTCATGTCTGGTAGACCAATAGTTCATCTTGGTTATCCTGATTCATTCTTCAGATGACACTGACATAACCTGTTGCCTCAGAGGAAGGTATAAAAACTTCTTCAACAGCAATCATTGAATAAGGTGCCTACAAAGTTTCCTCTTTTTTTCCAAATACTTAAAATACGGATTTTAGTGTCTTGTATAATCTTCAGGGCTTTCAACCTTGCCAGAATCCTAGGTCCACTAATGATCCTTAGTTTTATTGAATTTTCTGAATAATTTAACCCTTTCTGCAGCCTGGATTTCAAATATATTTTCAGTCTATAAGCTGTCCAGGCTTCTTCCAGGGTGCATAAATTGATGATTGCCTTTCATTGTTTCTAAATTGTTGTCTAACCAAAGCTTAAAATAAAATGTAGTCAGTTTGTTTCGAGTCTCCTAGTAATTAACTTTAGATTTATTTACTCTTTGACATTTATCTGCCAGTGGTTTTTATGATTGTCTTTGACAAACATCTAAAGCATATCATCTATGATGACATTGCCTTGTGCAACTACCAACTTGACATAATT
Organism: Rhagologus leucostigma; assembly: GCA_013397725.1. Lineage (NCBI taxonomy): Eukaryota > Metazoa > Chordata > Aves > Passeriformes > Rhagologus > Rhagologus leucostigma. The sequence goes on from VZTD01000490.1 coordinate 527,276, forward strand.
TTTTTAAGTCACCGTTGGTTTAAGGGTGTTTTTTTTATCATATTTAATCTGTCCTAGAGGTAATTTTACCTCTAAGATGATTCTTTCTTTCTTTCTGTACTCAGAAAAGTAACAGCTAAAAGAATTAATTTAGCAAGGAAAAGAATTACACCTTGAAGATTAGTGTGGATAATAAAAGCCAAAAGTTAATGCATTAGGACAGGTTTGTTAAGAGCAGCACACAGGTTTCATTACTGATATGTTACTCTCAATACTTTTATGCATGTCTTAGTTCACAGAGAAATGTTAATGAAAAACAAGTGTCTTATTCAAGTTGTAGATAAACCCTAGATTGGGAGACTATCACATCTTTGTGAGAAGAAGAGAAATCAGCTAAGTGCTGTGTATTTTTTTGGTTACAGTCATATAGTTTATTTTGTGTTTGATGTAAGGAAAGGGCAACAGATTTATTAATTATCTCATGTTCACATGGTTTTAAATTAAAGAAACAACAATATACCTCAAACTTTCCTCCTCAAACGAATTAGAAACAAGAATCAAGAAATAAGATTTACTTCATTACATTTAGTGCTAAGGGATTTATTTTTATAGAAAAGATTCAAGTTCATTTTTAGTAAGCGTACAAGTTTCGAGATTATATGAGTTTCTTTGATTGAAAAAAGGAAAATCTGAGTTGCAGGTGAGGAAATGGACATTCCACCTCTGTAGTGGCCTGTTTCTCTTTTATTTCAGTTAATTTTTCCTGTGTTTGTATATAGTAACATAAAATGGCAGATCTAGTATGAATGAGCAAATATATATAATGAGGAAAAAAATCACATTAAAGTAATACACCTTGATACCCATGTCATTGGCAAAACACTCTACTTGGCATTGTGGAAGAGCCTGTGCTTATTTGGTTGTTACTTAAGTGATTTACTGCCATGTTTTTATTTTATTTTATTTTATGCAACTTGCTGTAGTTATGCAAAGCAATTTATCATTATAGGATAATTTAAGAGAAAAAAATTGTAACAGCTACATAACTGTGTGATGAATTGTTAGCTGTGACATGAAACATTGAAAATTTATCTGTGCTTATTCCAATTAAAACTTCAGAAATATTATTTGAAAATTAGAAATAAAGAGAAGTTTGTCAGCAAGGGCTAGATTCATCTTTCTTAATTTTTGGCATGTAAAGCAAAATACAGATTATTGAAATGTATTCTGCACCTGGATTAGAGAGAAAGTGACCTGTAAAGGGCAATTTAGGCCTTGTCTTTTAGGCATCTCTCTTGGAATAGAGTGAAACTTCCACAGGAGGTATCTGTCTTTCTCCACTGAAAACTTCCAAATGACCTCTTAAACCCGATGTCTATCTATTAGATGGCAAAGATAAATGAGATGAACATTGCTGCCGGTCTCTTAGCCAGAGCATGGTGGTCTCCAGCAAGCTCAAGGACAGTGTGGCTGTGCAGCTTTCCCCAGAGTTTCCAACTCAGACAGATGATACTCAGCTACACATCCCACTGAGAGACACCAAAGAGGCTACTGTGAATGAGGTCTTTGAAGATCACATCTTTATTATTTATTCCAAGATACTCACTTTAAAAGTGATGTAGAGGGAGGAAAATAATGTTTTATATGTCAGATGCTTATTTATCTAGTTTACTTACTGCCTGCATTTCTCACTATTTTATCATCTCTGTGTGTTAGGGCATAGTAGGTTTTACTATAAACTTCATAATGAACAAAAATAACTCAGTGGGCATAACTCTAGGACACAAACGTAAGTCCAAAATACCCAGGGAGCAGACAGTTGTTAAGAGGATGGCTTGTCCTGGTCAGCGCCACTGCACTGACCTTCACTTCTGCAGCCTATCTGGAGCTCTTCCATGGAGACAGTCTCTGAGAGAGCCATGTGAAGTGCCTCTGGTGCTGATCAAGGCCTCTGCACAAAAGAGTGATAAGTGTATGTTATCACCCTAAAATGTACATAATTTTAGTAATTTCCCATTCAACTCCAGTAACCACTGCTCTGCTTACCTACCAAGATGTATGTGGCACAGACAGCACACTGAGAGGTGATTTACTCAAACTCTTGCTGTTCACGCATCATTATCTCTACATCTCCATAACATGTGAATTGATTGTAAAATAATTTTAATCTGTGGACCTAATCCTGAATCTAATGCTAAAGTATCCTGAGTAAGCTTAATCCATTTCTTTCAAAAGGTTCTTCAAAACTATAGTTTGAGAGTTTAATTTAAGTAGCATTTTCCCATGCATGAAGAAGGTTCATTAAATTCAGCATAAAAACCGGAGAAGGCAGCTAGAATGGAGTGCCAGATGTAAAAAAGATATCTGAGTATAGCACATACAAACATTTTTTCTGATTATTGCTTGCATTATGTCTGAACTCTGTCTGATAAACATTTAATGCCTTAAGTTTCTAATTACTACTCCAGTCATAAGAAAGTATTTATTGCAAGAAATCTTGGGAACCTAGCTTTTCATGCACTAAGTTTGATAGTGTTTCCTCTGATAAAATGTCATTGGTTTAACCCGTCTTTCTTCTGTTTAATCACTTTCAGAGGCTCATTAGACCAAAAGGAAATAAGCTTTAAAACTCAAACCACATGCCACATGTAAAGAGCAAAACAACAACAAGAAAAATTACAGACTGTGTCCTTAGTTTCAACATTGTATGCTATCTAAGTAATCAAAGAGTTAAAAAGGTGTTAGAAATACCCTTTTCAAATGGGAAAATGCATACGATTCCAAGGCTATGGTTCCTATTAACCCACACATAATGGGAGTTTTCAAGGACACTGCACAAGTGAATTCTTGCCTTACGAGGACTTCCACTTCACTAATAATGAGTTTCTGCTACCTGTAATCTTTTGAAATTAATATAAATCCTACAGTGACTTTCCACAATAAACAAAGTCATGTATCATTCATTCTACATAGGTAAACAGATGGGTAGAAAGGCATAAAACTAATTTAAAATTTTTAGAGAGCTGAGTAAGCCTTAGATTAAGGTGACATGCAAAACCCACCAATATGATGCATGAATAAACTTTCTTCTTGCAGAACTATACAGAAAACTCATAGAATACCAGATCTTAAACCATATACCCAGGGAAAAATGTACAAAATTCAGAGGGACATTTAAATGAGTGCCCAGATTTGAGGCATACCTAAACCATGTAATTTTACAGAGGTCTCCACTGCCTTGCAGTTCCTTTAATGCATTTTTCCCTGGTTGTCTTTTATTTTTCTAATCTCTTTTTTATGGAACTGTAAGGAACAACCATAAAGCATCTTGAGGCTACTCAATTACTAGAAAAAGATCCTGAATGCTTACGTGACTGCCAGAGAGCTGATATCAGGGAGGGTGTATTCGGGCACCACCAGATGCAGGTCCATGGTCTATTTCCTTATTTACTGAGAAGAAAATGGAACAGCAGGAGACACTGGAATTGTCCCATTTCCAAGTATTTTCCTGATCTTCAGTGTTCTGCCCTCCTTACCCCTCTTTTTCCATTCTCACATTGAGATTAACTGTCCTCTCAAACTTTATATTCACTTAATTTCTGGAGGGGGCAGAATTTTCTTTTAAATCTCCACTGACTACTAGGCAAGGTCCCTTTGAATGTGCCTAATTTGTAAAGTTATTTCTCATCCATAAAAAGACCTCGCAAATCAGAGTCCAAGTGATGTCAAATATCAGTGACATATTAATCCTTCTAATTTCTATTTTTTTAGGCACTATTAGGTGTTATTATTTTAATATAAATTACTAAATAAAAACACTAGCTCTAGATGAATTCATGCTTAGGCTGGGGGTGAGGAAGGATCACACTGAATTTTGATATATTGATTTTTACTATCAAGACTTAGATACCTGCACTTCCTAAATCCTTTTAACTGTAACAAAAATAAAATTGTTAATTTATTTGTTCTGAGCAGTTAGGAAAAAAGTCAGATGTCTGATAATTGTTGCAATTATGAAGAGAAGTTAAAGCTATATGTCAAACATTTCTTTTGTTTTCAGGTATAAAAAGTAAAATAGTCCCCAGCAGATTATAATCTCAGCCACTATTCCCCACTCCTTGGAAAGAGTTAATACTCTTTTCCAAGTGTCTCTCGCCAGCTTTCCTCATCACCTACTCGCACACTCTGACTTTGCACCTTTTTCTGCATTGACTTCTTTTGCTTTTGTATGTCATACTCTCAACTCTATTCTAAACATTTTCTTCTTGCAGAGCTTGTTCACCCCATGTGTGTTCACTGGATGGTGACTGATGTCTGCATTTTAGGGTTAAGATGTTTCATGAGACACCATCTGCAGGAGCCTTTAGCTAATTTAGGACGGAAAAACTGATCAGGTTGTGTAACACTTTCTTTGTTGGGCAACCTTCTGTACCCTGAAGATCTGACAGTTAAGGCAACAGAAAAAAGGCTTTACAAAAAAATTTTTAAAAAAGAAATATGACATATGGGCAGATAAAACAATGTCAGTGACAGATTCACTATGTGTTTGGGTTTTGTTAACTAGAAAAAAATTACAGTCTTTACACCCATGCACGTGTTTATGTATGTGATTACATGTGCAAAGGAGACAAGTATTAACTTTTTTCCAACAGGTGCTCATATGGCCACTTTCAGTTGGCAATTTCAACACTATGGCATTTAGCAGCCTTATTTGACCCATGAGAAGAATGCTCAGAGTATTTCTCAACAATGGCTTTGCTCTAAAAGTACATTAGGTGAAAAAAAATGTTTGTACTCAGCTACTGTCCTAGTGTGCTCTACTGAAAATATTGCTTCTTCGGTAAAGCTTCAAGACAGGATTTAACAAGGTGAGAGAGGAGGCAGGATACACCACTGCTGTGTTCTCTAGGATAGGCATCATTTCATGTAAAAGGCAAAATGTCAATAGAAACATGTTACTACGCCACATTGCAGAGGAGATCTAAGAGGTTTAGTGCCCCAGAATGTTTGGTATTCCTTTTAAGCCTGCAACATAAAAAAAAAAAAAGTTCTAAATCCCTCATGTTTATTTGAATAGATGTTGGCAGGATAATTAAATGCTCCCTTCAAACATCCTGGTGGAAATATTAAACAGTAATTACCTTACTCAAGTCGTTCCTTTTGTGAGAAGGCGAGCCACCTGACTGCCAGCTTTCGTTTGCCCTGACACAGATGCAAAGGCTCTGCTGCCTTTCTGAGCTGTTCACACACTTTCTTCCCATGAGAAAGTAAGCACTGATTGAAACGCGGCATTTTCTCCCAACTTGCACACACAACTGCTGCTTGTTTCAGAAAGATGTCAACTAATTTGAGCAACCTCTCCAAAGGACTCTCCAAACAGAAATGTCTTTCATAAATTTCCGGGTCAGCAGCCCTTGGTAACCCAGGATGACTATTCCAGTCCTGGAGGCACTGAAATAATTCCATATAAATAGAAACAGCTTCTGTATCACATTGTTGCCTGAAGCACAGCATTCAACACCTCCTTGCACATTAAAATATCTCTCCATGACACAACTTTACACAAAAGAGTGTCTTTGACCATATGGTCTCTCTTTGATCTGTTGATTTTCTTTACTCTGATCCTCTCATTTACTGAAACATTTATGTCTTCTGGTCTGAAGCCTTAAATGGTCAGCACGAATAATGCATGCAGGAGCCTTCTCCTCTTCTACTCTATTTGAATGTCAGCAGATGTTGAAGTACCCTAGTGCTTCATGAAGTATTTCCATTGTGTGGGACTATTTGTAAAAGAAAACCAGCATCAAGCTCTGTACAACAACCACCTATTTTCTTCTCCTTTCCTCTTTCGTTTCCCTCTTTTATCATGATAACAAATATTTACTGAATGTTCTTCTTTAATAATACTTTCCCTTCAGAATTCTGCGTTTATTCCAATGTTTTTGGAGGTCAGCATAATTGCTTTCAGTGACTTCTATGGACGTCTGATATACTGTATGTGTTATTTGCTGATCCTCAATTGTTTAATAACTATACATGGCTGCAGTAGTTAAAAAGGAAAGGCAGTCAAGATGGGTGGGAAAGAGGTTTTGCATTTTCATATTAAGATAACTGTATTTAATCAGCCCAGAATATCTGTCCTCTCCTACGCTCCTCTCCTTTTCCTTTACATCTAACTCACCAGACAAAGTACTACACAATTGAAATTGAAGGCAGTTTTGCCATTCTCTTCAGTACTAAATCTGATGTTCATTCATCATCTAAATGTAAGGATTGTAAACAGTTTATAAACCAATATATAAATTGCTCATGAAAAATGTTATTAATATGCTTTTGTTTTCTGGGTATAGTGGGTTTTGAGAGCTCCTATCCAAAGCCTGCGTTTGTTAATAATAAAGGAAGTCAGGTAGGCTGCTCAAACCAGATTGTGTGAGTGCAATCTGGAATAGAACTGTCAGACTGAAGTTGTCTTTTTGCAACATATTTCCAGCATAGTTTTTGAAAATAGGATTTTCTAAATCACCTAAGAAAAACAAGTGGATCATTTGATCATTTCTTTAATGGGCATTTGGAAAATTGTTTTCTTTTAGAGGAAAGTAGTGATAATTATTTCCCTTTTGTATATAACCAAACAGAATCCCTGTTCTGAACATTCATAACAAAGGACACCAGAGCCAAAATCACTCAAACTGTGCCTTACTCAAGTAGCTAAAGGATATTTCTCAGTTTTCTGCCGCAACAAAATTCATGTGATCAAATACAGAGCACTGCTGTTGGTTTCATATCAAGATCATCACATTGACATACAAACTTACACTGCCATGCTAAAGTTGTGGACAGGCTCTTTGGAGGTTTTAAAAAACAGTAATTTTCTCCTTGATCACACTGAATACTCACGAAACTTAGTAAGATGAGTTTAGGCTGAAGTTGTAGGCCTTTTAGTTGTGCCCAGCTGTTTGGATCCTGACCATATTTTAGTTTTAAAATCTTGATCTGGAATTCTGTGAACTGAATAGTCTTTATCATATGAAATCCACCAGTTAGCTGAAGGGCTTGTCAAAATCAAAGAGATATTGCCCTTGCTTGCTTAAGGACATCTTCTCTCTCCCCTGAAAATATTCTCTATGAGAGTGTGCAAATGTGAGTGATTGCAAAGTGGAACATTTCCCATAGACAACTTGCATTAAAATTGTGCTTGAAGAAAATAAACAGAGGTTGTTTTCAGAAGCAAAGAAAAAAACCCAAACCTTTGACATTTCAGAGAGTAAGCTTCTTGTTTAATTTGTATGTCAGACCTGTGAAAGAGGAATTAGAAGGCTAAGTGGTCAAGCAGTATATTTTAAGGTGAATCTATCTGTGACAAAAACACCCCAACTTTTATGTTTTTAATTATTCTGAACAAAAACTAAACAATTCAGATTAAACCAAAGAGATTCTAAAATGTCTTTTTACAAAAAGGAAACACTAAACCCGCATTCTTTCATGTCATATAGAATGCTTCATTTACATCCAGTGAAATATTTGTGGGAAAAAAATTTAAGGGAAGGGAATGGATTTCTGAGAGAGCCTGCTTGACTCTCTTATCTCACGGATGAGCAGTTAGGGCATTTGCTGGGGTGTGTGACATCCTTCCATCCTGCAAACTACAAGTCTTACAGCTGCAATTTCTTTTGTTGGACATGCTACTTTTTGCATGGAACAGCAAAACATTATTGAGCCAGGCGTCAAAGAGGTAATAATGACTCCGTAGCTTGACTGGCTTCCTACAAAACAGGTCAGCGCTTGTTCAAATTCCTGTTAAGGATGAAAGCCGGTCTTGTCAAAAAAATCTTCAGCTACATGAACAAGAATTCTAACCAAGAAGGAATGAGAGCTCACCTGAGAAACTCCCAGCCAGTGTGGCCGAATCAGCCTTCAGCAGAACAGAAGATAAGGGGTCAAATACTTTCCTAAAAAGACACACCTGAACATACTTCTGTTTCTTAGGAAAATGCTCTTTCCCTAGCTGTTTATCCACGAGGGGATTATCAACAACAAAAAAAATTGGTTTAATTTAGACAAATTTTGCAAATAGTTCCAGGTTCATCACATGCATATTCCAGGTTAATTTAAAGTTGGCAAAAACTAGCTTTTCCAATGTGAGATATTTCTGTTGTTCAAGGAACTAAGATTCAGTCATTTATCAATACATACTATTTAAACAAATACAATACCTTAGAGCAGAACTTACAGGAAAATTTAACTAATGTAACAATTAAGAAATAATTAGCAAGCTGTTGCTCATGATTTATCTGTTGCAGTCTGAAGTAGCTATTACAACTAAAACAACATGATTCTCTCTGTTCTGGCAAGTATTTAAATCCTCGTGGCTTTTGAGATAGGATACAAGTTCATAACTATGTGGCTAACATCACAAAAATGTCTGTTTCAAAAGATAGAAATACATAGAAAGTATTAGCATGACTTCTGAAATGGCTTCACATACTTTTGTGAACTCAAATTACTTTTTGTTAGAAATGAAAACAATCATGTACTATAAAAAGTAATAGAAGGACAAGAAAGCAATGGAAATGTGATGGTATTTGATAAAGAGATGACAATGACTACGTAATGATGATGACAATGACTACTGAGACTATTGTTGTTTTTTTACTTTATGTCACAAGCTCTCATAGCAGATGGATTTTTCTAACTTGAAAACATAACCTGAGCAATGAAATTTGAAAAACTGCACAGTATAAAAATAATTTCAATTTTTTACTTTTTTTAATGAAACATTTAGACAAGTAATTTATTGTTTGCCCTAGGGAATCAAGGCAAATACTACTGCTGAAATATCTATATTTTAAAGAAATATCTCGATAATTTAATTATCCATTGTATTATTTGTGTTTTCATATACACTACAAGATAATAATGGAGATAAAGCAATATTGTTCTTGTGGCTTAAACTGATTGTTAATAGACTTAAGAAGGAATATTTTGCTTGTGGTAGTATATCACATATTTCTTTTATTCCTCTGAGACACTTGGGGTGGGATACTACTAGTTCAAGGAAAAAAATGTGGCTTCCTTCCTCACACATATAGTTATCTTTACTTCAGTGAGAGTATTTATATTATTTGCTTAAATACAGGCTTAGGTCCCAAACTATTTCCTAAGGATTTCCTTTGCTCTTATCGTGACTTTGGAGGCACTGCCAACATTTGGCAGAATTAGCCGTGTGCACTTAGACAAATTATTCCCACAGCAAGATAAGTCTCACCTGACATTAAAAATTTAAAATTTGAAACTTAGGCAGCTGTTCAAAGTTGGTTGTTTAAGCTTCTCCTATAATCAGTGGTGAAGAGCAGCCACTTTCAGAGAATGATGCTGCCCATCTTAAGATGGGTATGTAAGATATATGGGATACATTACCCTCCGGGCAAGCCTCCGTGTTCGCCAGATGCCTCACTTGCCAGCGCATAGAAACTCCCTAATGGCTCAACATCAGCAAATCTCCTTGGCTGCCAGCTGTGCCTGCAGCTGGGGGCCAGCAAAGACAATGCCCACTCTGCACTCGGTGGTGTGACACACGCATAAACACCTGGTATATGGTTAAAAGAGCGTTATTCAAGTGTTGCTGTAGTAATTAATACAGATGGTCCTTATCTCCACTTTGCTGAATCGTAGGCATGAATTTCAAAAGGAACCTTTATCTCTCTTGGGTTTATCTCCCGCATAAAACAGAGACTAGAACTGAAGAGCAGAAGGTAGGAATGGACTCTGTCCTTGTTTCCACAGACAGGAACAACTTGTCTGAACCAGAAGAGTCCACATACCTTCTATTTTGTCCTCCTTCTAATCTACAAAATACCTCAGCATCATGTAATAAGTTTAAGACCACTTAAACCACGAATTTGGTCACAAGTTAGCTATCCTGGCTAAATTGCAGCATTGAGAAGACTATCCAAGCTCAGGCTAAAAACTTTAAAAGTTAGAGAATGTAATTCTTCCCCTGGAAGTCTGTCCTGGCTTCTAACTGTTCTCACTGCTAGGAAAATGGTCTTCATTTGAATTTAACAACATTCAACTTCCAGCTGTTAACTTCCAGAAAGGCCATTGTGGTTTCTCCCCTAGGGACAACAGCCTTTCAAGCTTAGTTTTTTTGGCTTTCCATTGTGATCAAACCACCACTTAGTCTTCTTTTTAATAATGGGTGTGTCAATACTGACTTTAATGGAAACAGGATTGACTTGGTAATTTTAAACTAGACACTGAAAATATTTTTCTTATCAGCAGTTTTGCTCCATCACATGCACATTTTACTTTATTATTGTTGGGCTGCTCACATGCTGGGCTGTGGGTTGACACTGTCTGTTTTTGTTTTGTAGAAGAAGGAAGCTCTGAATAATTTCTTTTTCGGAAAAACATGCAAAGAATAACACAAATTTCTTAAGCAGAGAGGAAGAAAAAGTCAACAGGAATTAAATCTTGGTACTGTGTACAGCACAAGCTTCTTTTTAATGTCTACATCTGCCTTCATCTGAGCCAAGCCTTTTAAAATGGTGGAGCAGTATTTATCTTTGGGAATCACTAATGAAGTCATGTTTTTAAAAATAAGCCTGTTTTGCTATATCTAAGCTTGTAACACTGACTCAGATTGTGCCTGTGTTACACATTAGGGATAACCAGAATGAAAGCTTGTCATATACCAAAAATAACTGAGACCTGAAAAGAGTATTTTTTAATACCTTTTGCTGCAATAGTGATGGATCCCTCTTAACAGAAAGGAGACTGCAGTGACCCAAGGAGATTTAAGCTGGCACATATTTATGGTAGAAATACAAGTCACAAAAGCAGGGGGGAAAAGCTGAGTTACTCTCTCTTTTAAAACAGAACAAGAGAACTAAGGATGACAGAAAATTATTCCAAGAGCAAGCTTTGCAGAGCTCACCATGGAGAAAAGATGCTGGAAGACTATTTTTATTTTGCCACCTCACTTTCTTCCTGAAGGATGGAAGATCTGTGTAGAAGGAAGAGAGGTCCCAGAACACCTCTGAGTCTTTAGAGAGCCAAGAGGAATTCAGCTCTAAATTCAGGAATTTAGAGAGCCAAGAGGAAGACTTGTGCATGACCACCACTACCTCTGAATCCAGTTACCAGATAAATGGCAAAATCTAAAATACGTTCATCCTGAAAAGGAGTTAATGCCTCCCAGGAAAGGAACAGACACACACTTAGAGCTCAGGAGTTCCATTCTTTTATGCTTGCCACTGAGTTGGCAATTAATAAAATGTTATCTTTGCACACATTATAACAAATCACTTTCTTCCAAGCTAAATTAAAGGTAATATTTCTGTTAATGAAACTTTACAGGTGCCTAATTTAACCAGCATGAGAATAATGACCTTAAAGCACTCGTGCAGAGATTTAAACAGGAGAAAATGAGACTGTTGTAATACTTAATTTCATTCCAGTCTTTTCTGCTGCTACATATTGCCCAAATACACTCAAATGCTTTCTAACTGTATGAGTGCTACAGTTTTGGGTTGGGTTTTTTGCTTTTGTTGTTTTGTTTTGGTTTTTTTACAGGGAGAGGAAATATCTCCTTTTCTTTATCTGCTTTTCCTATAGAACTTAGTCCATATTTATTTCCCTAGGGCAGAATGAGCACCTATTCCTGCAGAACAAGAAAAGAAGGTTAGGGAGCTGGACATCCTGTTGATTTAGTTCTAAGCTCACGAACTGCAATCTACAGAGACCATCTGGGTAAGTCTGCAAAACAAAGTGTTACCTTACAAAACATGCATTCCTGGCAATTCTACCAGCTGACTCCTTCAAGATGACCCATACTGAGGAGGCTCACCAGTAGTACCAGTGGTAGCTGTGTTGACAGCACTGTCTGAGGCAGCCTGTCCGTCAGAATACACACAGGAGAACGAAAAGAGGTGAAATTTTGGCAACTCCATGAAACATGGAATGTCATGGCATTGTGCTCAAGAGCATGCATAGAAGGGCAGCATGAGCTTGGTGCATTTATCAGTGTGATTAAAGATTTATCTTCCAAAGCAGTTCAATGACAATTATTTTGATGGGATAAAGCACCAGATTGGATTTGATTTTTCTGTTTTTTATTTTAAATTACTATCTCATTGCAAAGTACTTTTATTTACTTACAACACCATTGTAATAAATTCAGGCAGGACTTTAAATTCTAAAGAAGCATGAACATTTCCCTTCATTTAACTTAATTGGGACATGATCAGGTGAGAAAAGATAAACAAAGGGAATATAGGTCCACATAGGAGAAATGACAAATTTACAGTAAAGATTCTCTTGGCCAGCTGAAAGGAAAGGGAAGTAGTTTATTCTGTTCCTTTTATATCCTCAGTGGACATAAACTTTTATCCAAATATTTGTTATGCTTTTTCCTCTCCAAGAATACTTGTTCAGTGTTCCATTCCTATGTTTGCACTATACTAACTGGGGTTTCAGGATTCTATGGCTCTAATTGACATTAATATTTGCACATCTGTAAGTAAATGTGGGCAAAAAAAATGCTGGGCTCTAACCGTGCAATATAATATTTAGTGAACATATATATGTTGAACATACTGACTTCTGCATTTATCCTATAGATTGTTTTGAAAATAGGCAAATAATTTTTTCTTTAACCTTCTTTTCAGTGATAAGGGCTACAGCCTAGCATACTGGTGCAGGACTCTGGACTGTGATGTAAAGGAAGATTAAAGGGAAACTCCTTGATTTAATCAAGGATTAAAAATTTCACTGGGCCCATGTTTCTAGAAGAAACCAATATTCATCACAGTTTTGAGATTTTACTTGAATTCCCTTCCTTTTTTTTTTTTTGTAGGGGGAATTAGGAAGTCAGAAAAAGAAGGGAAAAGGGAGAACATCCCCTCTCTGTTCTAGAATAGACTGAAATGCCTCAGGCTTGTTCAATCCCTAAACAGCAAAGGCGTTCTCTGCAATGGACACCACACATGGGACAAAGTGAGCAGTTTTTTTTTAATGTAATCTTGAAAGCTGTTCCATAGTTGTAAAATATTCATAAGAGAATAGCAACTGACAGAAACTTGACCTACGATCTTGAATATTTGCATCCTGGCCTTTGGATTGATCTGTCCCTGACATAGGAAATCAATGACAAAGTCCAGACCGTGGAGATGATCTTACAGAAAAGCCATGGATTTATGTAGCATTTAATCTACGATGTTAAAAACACACCCCTGTATAGACTCTATTTTGCTTTGGATTTCCCAGACATGTAAAATAGATATTTTTCTTATATTTCTTACACATTAGTGGATTCTACATATTTTCACCTTTTCTGTTCAGGAATTTGAAACTTGTTTACCCGTGGAACATGCCTTAGATAATGCCATGGGCTATGTGTGCCTGCTTGTCTACTGTTTTCCTTATCTCCCGTTATTCCCCTAAGCATTTAAACTTGAAGGTGATTTTGAAGCAAACCTATCAACTAAGAAAAGATCTAAAAATTCTAAAGTTCCCATAAAAATAATGAAAATGTGTACGTAGATAGACTTCTTACTAATTCCACCTCGAGGGAAAGAAGTTGGTGCATTGGTGAAAGATTTAACTCTAAGAAAATTTCCGTTTTGAGTTTGTCCCTTATCACACATCACAATTGTCATTCCTGAGTCAAGATTTCTTTCCTCAGGCACATAACAAGGTGTGAGCTCCAAGTGATGCTTTTCCTGCTGTCAGGAAAAACATTCTCTCTTCTTTTCCATCCCTCATTTCTTGACTATCCTTGAGCTAATTTCATTTCTCCAATTTCTACTCAAGGGTAAGGTCACACTAAAGCTTTAGTGGGTCACACTAAAGCTTTAGTGCAGTTCTTTCAGAATCATTTCATCATGTCACATAAAATGACTAGAACCCAAACTTCATTATTTCCAGTATTCAGGAAACTGTTTTGTTTTGGAACTATTCATCAGAATAAACTTCATGAAAACATATGATCAATTGCATTCTCAATATTCCAAGTTGTGTAAAAACTGAATACTACCCCTGCTTCAAGAGTTCTTTGAGAGGAAGAAAAAAAATTTCTTCTAATTATGATTCCACAATCTCTGTGCAAATGGTGGGATTCCATTTCACCTCGCCTATTTGTAGGCACCTCCTGTATAGACATCCATATATATGCAAGATCAGCATTTTGACACTTACTCAGAGAAAGAAGCATGTGCTGTGATTGTCATTTATTTCTCATTTAGAAATCAGAGGTCTTTGTTAAAATGTATTATTTAATGTCTGTGTCTTACAAACAACTAAGAAGGGAGGCCAGATGGTCTTCTGAGATGTGAATGTCCTAAACCAGACAGTTTTACATTTAAGCAAAAAAGTGCCCTCTCAAGGCACTCATCTGTGTAAGTGCAGGGCTCTGCCTTACAAACATAAATATTGGAAGTAGCTGTTTCACAGCCTTGCTGATTCACCTCTTTTCTCTGACATCTGTGGAAGTTCTCTGTGGATATAAGGACTTCTGAGGACAAATTACTCTTTAATGTTTCTTAAGGTAGGGCTAGGCAGGATGTCATTGTTTCCCTCCTTTCCACAAAGATTTTAATGGAAATATGATGTCTCCTGCCTGAAAAATATGGTGTCTCCTGTGGGTACATTAAATTCCATCTGACTTGATGTGTAGTCAGGAAGGATGATCCTACATTAGTCGCAGCTTTCAGAGACACTGCCTAAGCAGCTTTAAAAGCCAAACTGCTGAGAATGTGAGGGTCTAAGGAGACCCTAGTAGATGTTACTAATAACTGAAAATGTTTTCACTCACCTTGGAAAAGACATGGTCCATTTTCTTAAATTCATTCTCTTTGAACAGGGAGACCTGAGATTTTGGGGTTTATGCCTACAAGATCCTCATTCATCAGATTAAACCCACTGATTGCAAAAAGCATCTGAGGAAACAGCCTGTCCTTTAATATGTTTACTAGACTTTGTTTTTCTCCCCCAAAGCATCATGTGTTAAAATTGCCAAGTATTCCATCTTATGAATATGTGAAGTCAAAGACCAGCTATGGAGGTTAACTTTGGCAACTTTACCTACACAAACTAAATGGTTTGCTAATTCACAGAAAAGTATTTTTGTAACTAAATACTACTGTAATAAGTCATCTGGTTCACGTCTAGAAAGTGCATTTGAAACTGCCAGCTAATGCTGCTTAAGAGCACTTGAAGGTTTAACAGATTACTCAAAAAGGCACGGAGCAGTCTATCATCTAAGTGTGTAGCTGACACTGAAAAAGTTAGAAATGTAATTTGAGAAGTTTTTCCTTGAAGGAATACTCAAATGTGTACTTAGGCTGGTCAGTGGGCCCAAAGCACAGACAGTCTCAGATGTTCAAATGCATTCCTGACATAACATTGGCAATTGAGAACATCTATCGATTGCTAAGGAATACTTACTTGAGTAGGTCTATGAATTTCAGAATCTGCTAGAACAGTACAAAGGTTCAGCCTTCAAAGGAGCTGAAAGTACATCTAGGCAAGTGAATTGAGTGCCTGGTACCATTCACTGATCCTGAGGCCAAATGACACAGAATGGTCTATGTCCGTAGGATTAACACCTCCTGCCCTTTTAAATACTGTTGTGAGATCTGTCATACCTACTGCATACCACCTTTGGGCCTATTTTAACTCTCAGAACATGCCTAGTCTGCCCAGGAAAAATCTCTGATTGCTCTTAGACAGGCTACAACACTTTTCAGTGTCCACAAACCCACCCATAAATGTTTAAGTTACTGATAAAGACATGGCCAGAGATCCTTCTTGGGAAGAGCTGGGACAGCCTGACCTTATTTGCTAACTGCACAGTTTCATATTTAAAGGGAGGTTTGAAATCCTCCTTACTAATAGGGATAATATCTGTGGATTTAACAAGACTATGAATACACTGAATAAATTAGGACCCAACATGTTTACAGTGTATCAGTAATGGATAACGTCTTCCAGAGAAATGAAGGCTATTGAGACATAATAAAAGGGAGTCTTTGACTCAGCTAAATATATGAAAAAGTTTGTGAGCGTTTCAGTAAAATCTTCTAAAAGCTGTTAAATTACCAATGAAAAATGTTCTACTTCTTTGCCTTCTTTTCTTTGGGGATGGGAGATGGATCCTTAGAAAAATCTACCTGTGCAAAGATAAATTAGTACCATAGTGTTTTAGAAAAAAAAATCTCTTAAGTCTCAGAAAAGTGGTTGGCTTCCTTAATTTTTTATATTATTCTCACAAAAGGCAGAATTATTGCATGCTGTGACAGATGAAGGCAAAAACTAAGGGCAAAAGGGACCCCTAAATGTATGGTACGGGAACAGAGAGGTTCTGCTCTGTCTGCTGCCTGTGCTAAGCTGCTTGGCTGCTCCTTCCAGTTCTCTTGAACTTAGAGTCCAACATGGATAGTGATGAACTGTGCAGAATTAAAAGAAAACCTGAGACTGGAATCTATGTATTATGGTAAAAAAACCTTTATAAATTCCAAAGATTAGGTGATGCCATGCTTGGACACTTCAAATCATGGGATGCACACAGCTGATAACAAGAGCTATAAACAGAATCTAAAAACAACACAGAGGTTTGAAGTTGATGCAGTGTCCATTCAGAATAGAAATAAGATTTTTTTTTTTTAACAATAAAGAAGAACACTTTATTAGTTGGAATAATTCACCAATGGCAGCAGTGGAGTGCCCACCACTAGAATTTCTTCACTAAGCATCCATATATTTTTTCTGAAGTTTCTCACAGAATCTATTTAAGAATGCCTTATACTGTTTTTTTCTTATTTCATAATTCATAACTTTATGAAGAAATAGCCAAAACCCCCTCAATTATTAATTTTTTTTTTAAATTCTGAAAGTCCATTCAGTGATGTAATACCTGCATCTTTTGCTGAGAATGTTAAGTCTCCTTTTCTTTTTATTTTTTTCTTGACAATCTGAATATAGCAAAACCAGATGTTAAAGGGCTAGAATTTGTGTTTGATCTGAAAACGGGCCAAAAATTCTCCTAACAACGAAATTGTCATTCATTAATATTTGCCAAATTGTTGAACCACACTTGCTACTGTTTGACGCAATTTATTAATAACGGACAAGCACTCTAGCAAGGTTTTCTGGCAAGAATGAAACAAAGGAAATGAGCCAGAACAAGTGTAATCAAGAAATGTAAATAAACTTTAGGATGAAAACATGGTATGTTTGAACTTTGTATGAAATATAGACAGTTTCCTCCAAGAACTCTGCAGGTGGAGGAAGAAACTTGGAGATCTTCTGCGGGGAGGTGGGAAAGGAAAGGCAAGTCTCCACAGGGAAACAATGGGATTGTCTCACCCACTCTATCAGGCTCAAGTCATTGCAAATGGCTCGGCACTATGTTCTGGCATTTCAGAGCTACAGACTCTCTTCTGTGCTTGCAATTAAAATTATTTCAAAGGACAGCACATGTAGTTCTGCAGACACTGTTTGCAGTTATTTCATTTAAATGTCCCTGTGATGAGACTGGGACTCTGTCATTAGTGACTGCATTTTAAAGGCAAAGACTTTTCAAGAGGGCTAGGTTCTTAACCCAAGGCATGAACTGTTGGTAGTCACCATGATTTGGTCCAGATTTACCAGGTGTTCCAAATGCTCTCTGACATCTTGTGGCTGCCATACTCACACTGACCTATCTAAACTTCTGTAAGAAACTGCAAGTTCTGCAAGTGTAAAAATTCTAATTTTTTTAAATCCTGCCTGAATACACAATAAGCTTTGTAGCTAGTAGGTATAGCTAGTTGTAGTAAATCTTTTGGATGTAGTAGTCTGCAACTTTTTTAAGTCTGTAACTTCTCCCTAGGATTGGATGATCTTGCTCTATAGTCCTCCTCTGTCTGTGGCTCACGTCTCTGACTTCTCTTTGATCTGGCAAGCTGGTTTGTGATATACAACCAGCCACCCTAAATATCACCCCCATGTGGGGCTTTGTGCTTGTGATGAACTTACTAACACAAGGCCTGTTTGTAAACCCACAGTTCTGAGTGCTCAGGCCAGCAGCAGCCCTGGCTGCAGTTCCACTCTATAGGTAACTCAACAAGGAAAACGGTCCCAATGAGGTTTTACAGCACATGTGTCATAGGGGAGCATGTTGAAAAACAGTCTGATGGTCTTTAACCTCTTCTGTGCTCAAGTTCTTTATAGTGCTAAATAAAATGGGCAAGGTCCCACTCTCTACCCCTGTAGCCTGCTGACATGGCATAACTCAAATTCTTTCATCCTCTCCACAACAAGGAGCCATATCCAACGGGTCTGTTGGGGCAGGCAAGCCACAAACCAAGGCACCATCTGGAGGAATCCTTGCTGGTTTACTCCAAACTCTTCCAGAAGTTCTCTGTTTGGTGTGAGTGGGTCAAACATGGCCAAGCTTACATCACCCTCAGCCCTAACAGGCAGCAGACAGAACTAATGCAACTCTTTTGAGTGTACGAGCATTGTCCTAAGCCTGCCCTTCAGCCTGAAACATGGGCAGCATTCACTGGGTCTGAGGGACTGGTGTGAATCAGTCCACTCTCAAGGCTGCTTTTCCTCCAGAAATGCCTCCACCGGTTTCAGTGGAGTCCCAGTAAGGGTGAGTTTCACCAAATAAATTCACATGCATTCACACTCTTACATAAAAATTTCATTGCTGTTAACCCAACTCTGACTTTGGAGAATTTGAAATATACAGGAAATTTATGAAGTTCAATTTGGTTATTGGAGGGATATAGAGAGGTAGCACTGATTGTGGACACCAATTCAGAACCCTTCCAGGCAGACAGTCAAATAATGATACCAAGGTGATTCCTACATCATGTATTTTTTTAGCTCCTCCACTGTAAATATTTTGCATGATAAAATGACAACCAATATTAAAAAAAAAAAAAACCAAACCAAAAACCAAAACCAAAACACTGAAGTTGAAACATGCACTCCACAACAGATTAATATTAAGATTAGAATTAAGAAAGTTGGAGACTATAATCATTTAATCACGACTTATAAGACTAATTTCCTGCATGTCACTCCCAGATAATAAATACTTTTCTTTAGGCTTAGAAAAGCTGTGGAAAAAAAAAGTTAATTTAAGGCTCATTAGTTTATTTTTAGTAGCTTAAGATCTGAGGGATTTGAAAACATTTCCCTTTTCTAATAGAACATGCCTTCCTGTATACCAAGGATATCCACTGACCTCACTCCCTCCTGGAAGGTGCCACTGATCCATGACAGAAATCCTGTGAGGGCTTTGAAAGCTAAATAGGAACCAGAAAAAAAGTATTATCATGCTTAGCTGGTTATAACATTGGAAATAAAGTTCAACTGTGAGTTTTTGGGGGAAGGAGTAGTGCCTGAAACAAACAAGCACTTCCCGTGTTTGCCTGGAAGAAGCCAATCTTCCCTCTCCTTATATAATAAGAACATTACTCGCTAATTTGCCAGTAGCTGAAAGGGATTTCTGTTTTTAGCTCTGGGTCTGTGGCAACTGTTTTGTTTTAAGTGAAAATTAAATGGGAACATACAGCTAAAAAACTGTTGAGCCATAATTGAAGTGCATTAATGGTAATTACTTCTTTCTTTCACTCATCATTTTGACAGAGGAATTCATTACTCTTCCATCTCCGTGTTTCCACAAATTATTCTTCCCTGTGGATGTGCAGTGACTGAAGGAAATCATGGCTTTGTTCTATACATTTTTCTGAAGTGCAAGTCTGTTCTCCCTGAACTTCTTTCCCTGGGGATACAAATGAAAATATCAATAAAACGTATAAACAGTTTACTACTTTAATAGGGATAAGACGAAGAAGGCATCAAGTATCAAAGTGAAACTGTGAATGCTGGTTATTGGGAGGTGTTACATGTTTGATATTGCTTATAGCCATAAATTAATTGCACTGATTTATTTTAAGATGCTTATCTCACCAGTCAGAGACACATCCTGAGACAGTAATTTCACTAGGTAAGATTCTTTTAAGAGTTGTATCACTTTGAGCATATTTTCATCCCTTGGCTCAGGATCTTTTCAAATGTGCTCTGGTAGTCAAGGACACTGAATTATCCCCACAGGTCCAAGGCACCACCCTTGGTTGATGAAATTTTGTGGACTAGTGTAAGGAAATATTTGTAAAATATGTAGAAAAGGTGTCTATTGCTATTCAGGAAGTTATTTTACAGCTAGAAGGAACGTGTATACAAAGTAATTTTTCTTGCACTGTGGACTGACATGAGATTAATTTTATGTGGGCAATAACCAAAGGTTTTCCTTTGAGAGCAGTCTCGGGCACTTCAGCACTTTTCACCAAGATACTTCCATTCCTGTGGAGAGACTGAATAGGACAGAATCCAGCAGCTATTTCTTCATTTGCATTTGAGGTTTGCAAAAAGTTTTGTATTGAAGTAGGAATAAAATATCAACTATTTCTGTAGTCATCATATAAAGAAACTGACTAACTATAAAATAAATTCTGGCTATTCAAGTAGTTAAAATTAAACATGCATTGAAGTGTTTTATTCACTTTATTCACTTATTTAAAGATAGTGATGAATCTTCAAAATTAATAGGTTTTCTACAATAATATCACCTCACACCCTGAGAGTCCATTACTATAGGTTTTTCCAGGCCTATACTGAAGTGTTCTAGAAGGAAGTCATTCCCTTGCCACAGATTTTCCATTATTTTGCAACTTCCATCAATGACAATTCTACAATGATAAATATTAGCTGTTCAGACGATATCACCACAGGTATACTTTATTTGTTTCTGTAGCTACATTTTATTCATACAGTTCCATGATTTTTCACGTGGAGAGATATAATATAAAAGATAGGGAAAAATCCTATCTTTTTAGATAAAAGATGGGAAACAAGATTCATAAACAGAAAAAAAATAGAATTAAATGAGTGGGGATGAGGCTTTTGGACTAATCGACTAATCTTATTTAATTTCAGTGGGAGATAAATGTTTAAGTCCGGTACAAAATTTGTTGCTTGGTTACTAAGATACAGTATATATGCCTTGCAACCAGTCTTACTTGTTTAAGAGACAAGTCTTTCACTTTCTTAGTCTCAGAACCTGAAGATTTTGCAGCATCTATTTTGTCAAGTATTTTCCTGTGAGACCCCAAGAAAATTGCCATTATATGTTACTGATAAAGTAATACTGGCATATTTCTTAGATGTTCTAGAATTGCATCATTTTACTGGATGAAGTTACTCAGCAGAATTCTTTTTTTTTTTGGAAAGCCTATGTCCTGTTCCACAGACACAGACCTCTACTGGTGCAAAGAAACAGGAACAGATACCTGAGGTGCATCCTGGGATTCAAATAATGTCAATCAAAAGAAAACATTTTGTAATACTGGATCATCAGAATCATAGAATGGTGTTAGGTTGGAAGGAACCTTAAGGATCATCCAGTTCCAACCCTCCTGCCATGGGCAGGGACACCTTCCACTAGACCAGGTTGCCCAGAGCACCTCTCCTGTGAAGACAGGCTGAGAGCTGGGGTTGTTCAGCCTGGAGAAGAAAAGGCTCCAGGCTGAACATAGCATAGCACCTTCCAGTACCTGAAGGTGCTCCAAGAGAGCTGGGGAGGGACTTTTTACAAGAGCAAGTAGTGACAGGACAAGAGGCAATGGCTTAAAAACAAACGAGGGCAGGCTTAGATTAGATATTAGGAAGAAGTTATTTACTGTGAGGATAGTGAGGCATGGAACAGGTTGCCCAGAGAAATTGTGGATGCCCCATCCCTGGAAGCATTCAAAGAATAATTTCATAGGTTAGTGACTTAAATTCTTTGGGCTGTCTCCACTGCAACAGAAATGCTCTGATCTCAAAAAAATCTTATCTCATGGTAGTTTCTTCAGCTTTCCAATCAACAGCATCCAGCTTAAAAAAAAAAAAAAAGAAAAAGTTTTGTAAACCAATATATAACTATAAAAAAGGACACTCTTAATTCAACTTTTAATTGATTGGCCAGAATTATCCCTTCAATACAATGATATTACAATAGTATTAGAAGGAAAATTGAAAGAAAATGTAAAAAGGAAAGAAGTTAAGGAAATGCTACCCAGCTGAAATCGTAAGAAAAAAAGTTATAAAGCATAGGGATGGCAGAGACCTCAGGATAAGGTAAGCTAAAACTATCCTAAACCTGACAAACACTCCTGAGTGCAAAGATCTTGCCTGGGGAAACTGGAGTCCCAAGGCAGGCTGTTCCTTCAGTATTCTGCCTACTGCAAAATAGTTTCCTAATGCCATTCTTTAGTTTCTGTGTTACGGGATCTATCATACAAGTGTTAAATCATAGGTTGGACTTGATGATCTCAAAGGTCTTTTCCAACCTAGTTGATTCTGTGATCTATTACCTGTTTTGTACCTCTTAATGAGTATGGAGAGTGATAATTCTCTTCTTGCCTTTATGGATATGTTCTTCTCAGTTTTGTTTTCTTTAGATTATGCAACCTCAGTGAACTTATTTTCTACTTTTTTTTTTTTTTTAATGTTTAAATTTTTGTTTCTAGGCCTCCCATTTTAACACCAAAAATCCAGGCAAGCAGATTCTCTCATTACGCTATGTCCCTTCTAATTAAAATTCAACTCATAAGTTGCATTACTCTTGACTCAGAGCACAACCATCACTCTCCTTTCCTTTTGTCTCTTTCTCTTTTTAATATTGGGGTTCAAATTAGTGAGATGCTCTTCCTCTTTAGATGGTTGTCTCTTTTCATGGGTAGCCTATACAACTAGTTGAGAAGCTCTGAGTTTTTCAGTTAGACTAGACATCTACTTTTAGTTAGTTTGGCCAGAGGTGGAAACATCTACTTTTAGTTGGTTTGGCCAGAGGTGGAAACAACTCTGAACCTAAATGTGGTCCGTGGAGCTGCCTTGTACATTGCTACACCACTTCACACAAGTTCATGTGCCAGATCAGACTCTACCAATAAATACCTGCTCTCAGTGCAGGTATTTTTGAGTGTATAAAGGTGTAACTAGATGGATGGTTTATTTGTACCTTCTCTCTTAAAGCTTGAACTCTTGTCTAGAGGAAACTGGTTAGCCCCAGTGAGCTCTCAGAATAACACAGTTGTATTGCTTTGAGGCACTTATGGGGTAGATACCAGTTTGCTGATTGTCTTCCAGGATGAACTGGGAAGGTGCTCTTGAGCATAAGCCCAGCGGAGGTGGTACTGCAGCACTTCAGTCTTGCTGAGAATTTAGTCCCTCTAAAATTTTTAAACATGTCTTAGCAGGTTATGTGCTTGGTTTTCACCTAAGGTTATTTATTTCCAAAAGTTAAAAGGTTATTTGCAAATTCTTAGCTAAATCAAGGGAAATCAGATGCCTTAAATTTGAATCTCAGGGTGGCTACTTTTTGTAAGCCTCCAAACACCTTTGAAAATATTTTGGTATCAAAATGTTGCCGCTCTTCTGACTTCAAGCTTTTGAAGACTGTTCTCTTAGCGACAGTGGCAAAACTAGTGATTTAGTGGAGCTGGAGTAAATCATCATACAATAATTACTTCATTTCCCACATGCATGTACCAGGCAACACATATTTTTTCCTGGTGACATAGGATAAAGTTAATTTTTTTCTTTAGGTTTAAGAGACACATTTTAAATATTTCTCTGTATATACATTGATATAAATGGAGAAGTGATACCATAAATTTCCTTTTTTACATCGTGCCTCCTTGCCTTACATATCTTTTTCCTCACCTACTGCAGTTCCTACAGGAAATAAATTTCCTCCCACAGTCGCCCACAGTCCTTCTGTTCCACCAAACAATACAAGCTCAATTACATCATTACATGAATTAAATAGAAAAATAAATAAATAAATGTAAATTGCAACATTTTGGGTTCAGTATATTCAGAACAGACTTTCAACACCTAGTTTAACAGTACCCATTTTCAAAGTATTTCATAATTCCACTGTTTTGGTCTCTTCCCCAGCGCAGATATGTCACATGCAACCTAATGACAAGGACACTGGAAGAGAGCAAATAAGGGCTGGAGCTGAGCTACCAAATTCCAGTTATTTTTCAAATCAGCAGAGGTTTTTTGCTGTTAGTTCCAGTGTTTATATTGCACCGCTGTATTGAAGTGAATTGCAAATAAAGGGCCCATTTATTTTGTAGCAGAGAGAAAGCCTAAAGATTTTCTGTGTTATCTCCCACTGATTGTGAAAGAAAAAGGAACCCTCTTGGAAGGTAAACTAAGGCCAGATTGACTTAAAGTATTATCCAATATTTTGGATATTGGATATATTCCAATATTTGGAACCCTAGGCTGGATTCATATCACCCTAGCTTCAATTGCCTAAACCCTACATGCTTAGTCTAAGCTTGTCATCTAGGCTGTGGTCCTATCAATAGGTCCTCTGAGGGTGTGAGGTGAGAGTAAACCAGCTATCAGGGATTTCAGGAGAATTACAAGCGCTGTTGAATAATTATGTCTGCTAACTGCTATTAGGGACAGAAAAAAAATCATATTCCTCTACACTCATCAGGGCACCCCACAAATACTCTCCGGTATTTGTCTGTCTGACACAGTTTCAGAGGGTTTGTGTGTCCAAGGCAGAAGTCATCTGAGAGAGGTGAACATCTGAGATCTAAAGTTGCTGCTTTGTTATTTCAATGCTCAGTCCTGATGCAATAACCTGAGGATTTTTTTGAGCTCAGTCATGTAATGTAAATGTTGTTGCCCATTGATTTATACCAGTGACTCCTAAATTCAAGGCCTGCTGCTTGACTGCATGTCTGTACAGGTCACTGAACTGCAAAAGAGTATTACGTGTCTCCTTATTCATCGATTCTGCCATTCCCTCCACTTTTATCTACTTGTCACTGGTTTTATATGGACACCAGAAGCTGTTAGAACAGAGGTGGTATAATCAGAGAGTACAAGAAGTCCAAGGCCTTGGCCAGAGGTACTCTTGTGTACACTTTCATATACAACCTAGCAAAATAACTATATGAGTATCGCAGTCACAGATTTGGTAGATGGAAAGAGACGAGATCTGTTATAAAACTCCTAAAGCTGCAGTGGTTAGAAATTTTGCCAGGAAACCTAAATACTTAGTGGGCTTTTCTCTACATGTAGCACCTGAATTGCAACACAGGGAGGTTAGCTAAATTTGTAGTGATACCAACAAATATGTTCATATCTCTGTAAGATTTTAAAGTACGAGATTAAGTCCTATACAGGAGGTAAATTTATGGTCTACTGTGAAAATATCTGCTCATGAAACACAAATGTCATACTGGTGCATTTTTGACTGTTCAAGTAAAAGAGAAAAAATATCCCCTTCTTTATCCTCTCTATGTTAAGAGTTGAAAAAAACCTAAAATCCCTGTTCCACAGGAAAAACAAAATCTTGGTTTTGGCACCAAAACTGTCTTAGTTATACTTTACACTTGACAACTATTTCCTTATAATCTAAACCTCTGCTCCAAATCCCATAAGTACAAACACAAAAATGAAACTGATTTAGTGCACGAAGTGATTTTTGTTCCCCAGCACAAGTTGAATAGAATTTAGTGTTCCTGGAGGTCAAAACCCACACATTGTAGCAGACCTCTTGTAAATCTTTTAGATAAGTTTAGGATGGCTGCTGTTATTTTTGTAACCTTCCTTTGAACCATAACTTCCTCATCAGGTCCTTCATATTCTGCCTCAGAGACATAAAACTCCCAAAAGCAAAGCTATTTCTTTCAGCTCTTTTGCAGTACAAAGCAGCCATCCAACCATCCCTAGGGTCATGCAATATTGCTACCTTTTGCATCAGTACGTCAGAAGACAGAGCTTATCCCCCGTAATTTTTCACACTTAAATTGACAGAATCTACCTGGAGGAGCCACAGGCTGCAGCTCGTTTCAAACAAGGGCACAGGGGCACACACAGATTGTCTGCCAGCTCAGTTGGAAGCCTGGAAATAAACCCAGGCTGTCATAGCACCCATTACATGGCTAATACAGTGTTCAGGGGAGAGAGCTGAGCTGTAAAATAAGTTGAGGACTGAAGAACAGACTTAAACAAGAAGCTGAAAACAAGAAAGCTGAAAAGGGGCCTATTAAAACCTCATTGCAATTTTGTACATGTGACTCATTTTTATGCTCCATGCGCATGCATATGTGTTTGGGGTATTTTAAAGGCTGCATAATAACTGGGTAAACATTTTACAACTGGGAATTGTAAATAATCTGCTTTCCTGCTTTCTAGGAGTTTTGTGAACATAAATATGAAAAATCATGAAATGTTTGAATTCTGTAGTGCTGAAGGCCATTTGATTGTCTCATTATAGTTTCATATTATGGAGAAATAATAATTGTATTATTCATAACCAGTGTTACACTCTGGACAGCTCTTACTTTATTTCCGTATTTATTTTTTCTTTAAGAATTAGTATTTTTACCTAGTATCAATTACCTACCTCACAAAATCAGCTCCAGAGACATTAACCAGAGCAAGTTAAACAGGTCTATTACCATGGCCCAGAACAAAATGCCTCTTCCAGCCCCTCTAAACTCAAATGGTTGCGCTCTCTCTCTCTCTCTCTGAAGCTGAACCCCAACCGCTTGGCTTCTTGGTGTGCTTCAACAGTCTAGAGGAGGGTGAACTCCTCTACACCACGCATGCCTTATCTTCTGTCCTAGCTTTTCTTCTTGAAGACTTTGAGATAGATTTGGAACTCCTAGGTGCTGGCAGGTGAGGCTTCCGCTCCTGGTTCCAGATGAATAATCTAACATCAGGCTAACAGGCAAAATATGTATATTCTTTTCTGCCAGTGGTAATGTCTTGGGCAAAAGTGGCCATTGCAGTCTTCTTTACTTTTTGGTGAGCCCCAGGTTTTTGGGATTTAATAGTTGCTCTCAGACCATGTGCACCAGACTGGATTGCCTGGAAGACTTGGGTGTCCTTATTTGTGTACAACAAATTCTTTAGTAACTACTAGGTACCTAAATACTTGACAAATATTGCCATCCCTGTTGCATTTAATAAAAGGTAGCACTAGTTTTTAAAGGTCTAATTAGGTTTCTAAGTAAATGTCTCAATGCTTATGGACCACCTAGTCTGTCAGCAGGTACGTGGGTTTGTTCCAGAGTTCAGCCTTTTTCTGGAAAAGCTGCGCAGTAGACAAGTGACTGCTATTGGGATCTCACACCAGTTTTAAACAGATTTAGAAACTGTGCTGTGGTTGCTACCTGAACCCGATTCTCAGATATTCTACGAATACTTACTTCACAATGGGGTTTTGTTTTGTTTTGTTTAAGGTATAAACTAAAATCCAGATCTTCTCCAGAGTTCCTATGAGAAACTTAATGGTATTTTTGGCAGAAATGACAAATGACAGTCACCTTTTTAATTTCAAAAAACAGGAATGTGACTGTGATAATTTTAACATGCTGGAGTAGTAGACTGGAGGCAGATTTGTCAAAGCTACTTATTTTACAGGGTGACATTTAGCATGAACAGGTTAGCAAATGGCTTGAATTTGTCTAAAAGAGAAAACTTGAACAGTGATAATAAACATCCCAGCAGAGATGAAAGGAATATTTAAAATTGGTTTCATTAAACTGCAATTATGTCTTCTACTTTGAGTTCTCAGTAGCTTCAGTGAGACCTTTGTAGCACCCACACTCAACCCCCCACTCCCCACCGCCAAAAAAAAAAAAAAAAGAAAGGACTAGTGCTTTAAACTGGTAAAAGGTAAAATCTTATAGTTATATAGCCCTGAATTTGCATCAGTTCTTATAATTTTTACGTTCTCCTTATAAATCAATCCACAACAAGACTCTCAGACTGCAGGAATGTGCAGAAAATTCATAGAAATAATCATGTCTGTGTGTACAAAAATATTTTAAATCACATGAGTAATCCATAGTCCTTTCCTGTGCTGCCTTGAACGCAAACACATCCCTTGGTAAGGGTTTCTACCTCCATATTGCACTGCTTATCAAAAGTAACCAAAGCAGCTATGTCCTGTGTTTCACTACTACAACCACTTCTTCTCCACCAAAGCTGGCAAAGCCAGCTCCAAGTCTCACATCCATCCGGCAAGGGGGAAACAGCCTATGACTGGCTTCACCTCCAGTTTCCTGTACACTTTCTACAGTGATGCTCATCCAGAGAAATCTAGATACAAAGCAAGATTAACACTAAATGTCAAACATACATGCTGGGATACACAACTGAAAACAAACCATTAAATTGCCAGAAAACTATGTGTCAATGCTTAAATGCGAGACAAACAGTCCACATAGCTGTCTTCATGTCAAGCCCAGTGGATCACAGGCAGCACTCAGCACCTTTGTAAACCCTCTGCATTTCAGCAAGATTTACCTCAAATGAACTCAGCTACAGTACAAAGAAAAGCTATCATAAACTCACACTGTACTGCCTGCTGAAAAATGATTCAAAGAACAGCTCAATCTGTTCTTAGCTGGAACAAATTGTTCAAAGAACCAGACTGGTTCAAAATTAAATGCACCATTAATGTGGAGTGAACAATTCCCCAATAAAATGCTTGTTTCTGTCATTCACTGCACCGATTTTACTTGTGCATAAATGATAAACTCCGTATTAGACATCTAATCACCAAAGTGATGCCTCTCAAAGAATAAGTTAAAGAAACATTTTCTCCGATATTTTCTACTGCAAGCTTATATCAGTCACAGTGGGTGCATGTAACTAAAGAAGGGGAGATGCACTATTCTGCCTGTTGGACCCCCTAAAGGTATGCACTTGGGTTTGAATGTGTCAGAGGGTGTCTCTTTGTGTTCCACATTATTTCAACTCCATTTGCAGTTTGCAGTTAGAGAAGGGGGAGTTTAAAATGGGAAATGATAAAAACCCAAGTCAAACAGAATTAGAAACGACTGCCCATTTACACATAAAAATTACTCTTAAAATTGTGTAAATTGAATAAAAATCTAGCTCAGTTTTGTTTACAAATTATGGTACATTGTTTTAACTTAGCTATGCAGCTGGATTAATAGAATTAGTGACAATTTAGATAAAATTTTAATAATTTTGTTTACCTAAGACACTGAAATATAGGCTATAGTTTATTGTGGTTTGGAAAGGCGCCTTGGTGAACCTATTGATTTCTAGGTAAATTTGTCTGATTTTTTATTTGTTTTTTATTCTTAGTTTGAGAAAAGAAGAGAAAAGTCAACAGTATACAAGCACCCAGCACTTGCAGAAGATCTGGAGGAAAATTAATTAATTAAGAGAAAGACATTTTCTGTAGTCTTACCTTTCTTTTAGATGTATGAATTCAAGTAACTGTAAGGAACAGAATACCTCACACAGTTTCATCTCTTAATTCTAATGAAAATTGAACCAAGAATTAGATAGGCCATTGAAATTCCATCACAAATTGTCTTTTCATAGCAAACAAACAAATCCAACAAAATCACTTAGGAGAGGAAGGTGCTGATTTTGCCTTATATGTTTTCACGAAAGAACTCCTCTAAGGACAAAGTGTACTGATGTTGAAGTATTATGTTCCCACTTTCTGAAATTAATATTTTTACTTTTCATTTGGGACAATTTTTCATTAAGAAGTTTATTAGATTTTACATATGATACAGAAATATTGCATGTAAAGATAAAACTGCACCTAAATATCCAACTGAATACTGAAAATCAAAACTAAATACACAAATGAAAATATTTTGAAGTTTTTCTTTGTGTAATATCTTGTATTTTATTTTAAGTCAGTGAAAACGAATTCCTGAATTACCACATTTGCTATAAAAAAACCTTATTTAATCTGTCTCTGAAAGGCAGATGTCTGCTGAGATGTCTGCTGAAAACTCAGCAGCTACTCAAGTTCCTAAACCATGACAATATACAACTGGTTTTGGCAGCAATCATCAGAGAATCATTTGAATATATTTACAGAAAGCGTCT
The DNA here is from genome assembly GCA_013397725.1 of Rhagologus leucostigma. Classification (NCBI taxonomy): domain Eukaryota; kingdom Metazoa; phylum Chordata; class Aves; order Passeriformes; genus Rhagologus; species Rhagologus leucostigma. The sequence goes on from VZTD01000490.1 coordinate 557,216, forward strand.
GTTCTAATACTAAGTTCTAAATTTTAAGACAGTCAATTCTACCTTAAAACAAATAGGGAGAAAAACTGGGCTCCACAACTGTGAGAACCAAGTCAAGGAAAGCATTTTTGTCAGATGGAAGTAAAAATATACTTATGAGATATGTGGGCAGCAACAGCCTTATGCCATCTTGTTCTGTGGCTTTCGTCAAGGCCACCACTGTAGATGGAAACACTTTCTAAAAGAAAGTGTTTCCTGTTTAACTCTGACACATGCAAACATTTGCATGCTCTGGTAGTTATGAGTATAAATACACGTGTGCGTGAGTCTGTGTACTGCCTCCAAAATGTGTTCATTCTACTATCTCTGCATCAGCTGTGGGCTGTGGTGAAGCCCATGCTGTGACATCATGACTATTCTGCCTCCACTTCAGATGTCAAATAATAATCATACCAAAGCCAAACTCAGAGATTAAATGAATCAATTTCATGGGATAATTACTGAATTAATGCTATGGTCTTCTCAGAACAAGCAAAAGCCCATTCATAATTAAAGATGCAAGTAAACAAAGCTATTTGAATATTGCTATTGCCAGTAGTGTGGGAGCAATGGAGTTATTGAATGCTGGACACAAGAACACACTGACTCTGGGCAGGAGGAAGGCATGTGACCTCTCTGCCTTTGCAGTGCCACGTGTGTAGGAAAACCTACGCAAAGGGCTTCTCATGCAAACACGTGATTCTGGTGTAGCTCTGTGAATGTCAATGCCACTTAGCTAATTTGGAGTGAGCCTGAACTCCAGTGTGACTGTTTCTGCAATTTCAGTGGCATCTTCATTAAAGAGGACTCACTTGAGGGGGAAAAATAACGGAGGTTTTTATCTTCTGTGCCTAAGGGTAAGGAAACAGGTTGTGATTCTGCCAGCATGACCATAAACATTCTCTCTAGCTTCAATAATAGTGGCTTTTGACCTGTCAGAATGAAAAGTTCTCATTGTAATCACACTGTAACTAATAGAAATTCATATTTCCTGCTTGGTCCTCTTCTTACATGACACTACAGTCTCTTTTCTTTTTCGGGCTCCGCATTGCTCAAAAATGTCAGGTTCCCAGGAAGAGCCCATGGCACCCAGTGACAGGATCACACTTACAAACCATGTGCCTCTGCACATGCCTCCACTGAGGCTGAGTTCAGCAGGGATTTCAGTAGTGCTTATTCCTAGAAATATTGAGCAGGATTTTATTTTTGTCTTGAAAAGCAATCTTTACAAAGGGCATCAACCTCTCTGATTTAACTTCAGTACAAAATTGCAGTTTCCTCATGTGAGAAAATTAAGAATTCTTTTCCTACCATATATAGGTAGGGCAACATTTTCATAGCAGATCTGTGGAAATGACTCAGAGGTCAATGGGAGCTATGTGCAACCAAGGATAGAATTAGTTACCTAATGCAAAATGATAATGGGCTATTTTATTTTTATTCCTTTAACTTCGAACATTATCAAGTTAAAAAAGAGATATCCTTTACCTTTTAAGTTTTCAGGACAAGCATGTCACATTTCTTTGGTGAGCTCTTAGCTTTATTGGCATAACACCATTGCATGGAATAATCACTCAGAAAGAAATCTTCAATTAAGCGATCTGCCTTCATATGTTTTTACATGAGCCAGTGATACATTTCCCTTCCACTGTTCACTTCAGCTGTGTGTTTGTCCAGACCTACCCAGAACACACTTGATTGTTTGTACAACAGAAGTCCATTTTTTCAACAAGGAAACAAGAGAGGTGGACCATAGGAGAAACCAGATGGTGAAACTAACCATGCATGCAGGTCACTAAAGGGAGATTTCTTCAAAGTAGACCAAAGCTCCCCTTTTAATTCTGCAGACATATTCCTTGCACAGTGGTCAAATTAAAAAAAAAAAAAAAAAAAAAGGAAAGACATGCAGCATGTTGCAAACATCAACAGATAAAACAAATGAAAACTTACACAACCTCTGCCCAGTACAGACACATGTTCCAACACAGAATTGCTCTGCTTTGGCATTTAAAGCTGCAGCTAACACCAGAAAGCAGTAAAAAATCTAGAATGATTTAGGGAAGTCAAGAAATAAAGATCTTTATGTGAAGACTGAAAAGAAAGAGAAGACTCTATCACCGGGGCTGAACTTTCATCCTATGAGCTTTGAAAAATGAGTTCTAACCTCTAACTGGACTCGGTCCTCCAGCCTGGTTTTATTTTCAGGATTATTTTCTGTTTTTATGTAACACAAAATGCATAAGCAGTACACAGTACAGTACCCAGAGCTAGACTTTGCTTCTTGGATGACAGTAAGACCATCACAAAGACTGAGACTGTTCTCTTGCTTATACCAGTTTCATTTTTGAGGAAAAGTTACCCAACCTCAAAAATAGGGAGGTTGATGTTCCAGCAGAACTAGGTTGTGACTTCCATAACTAGAGAATTTTTCTATAAAGGGAAGAAGCTGACTTTGAATCCATTCAGACAGAAGAAGAAGCAGAATGTGAGTCTTTCATTCTAATGTCAGTCTTTCAGTCTTTTTTAACTATCAGCTACTCCATGAGGAACAAAGTTTTGTGTGGCCTGCCTATATAACTGCCCAGATGAGGTGCATAATGACCAGTCATTTCACCCTCCAACCCTCAACTTGGTAGGGAACAGCTCAGGGTTGCATTTACAAGCCCAGACTAATGAATGAGGCAAAATTTTAGATAATGTCGATTTGATGATATTTCTGACTGTGGTGTGTCCGCTTTTTCAGGCTTTCAACTTGCTTCTGTCAGACCTACTTAGTCCTGAATTAAGTCAAGAAACTGAAAGATAATTAGTGGTGCAATTTAAAGCACAGCACTGCTGAGATACAGTGCTGGTGGAGAACACAGGTCTGTGTGTGACAGAAAGGCATCCTGCTCTTCCAAATACTTCTAGTCCTCCTTGTTCCATAATATATTGTGTCTTACTCCATCACTCTTATAAATAACGCAAACTGAAATAATTTGCTGTGTTACTGGGCTGCTCTGTGGTAATCCAGGGGCATTGAGCTGTAGCCCAACAGGCAAGGCTAAATGCTGTATTAGCTGCAAGTAAGTTTATTCACACCTATAATAATCTAGACCTCTGTCGGTCTGCTTGAAAATTCATTGCTATAAAATAGCACACATTTATGAACATCATTGCTGGCACCATAAATAGATTAAGAGATTATTCTCAATATTCTTTAACATTTGCTCTTCAGAATTTATTAGATTATTTTTTTTTTATATTTAGTACCCTAAGAAGCTTAAATCCATTTAGTATTCTTTAGATTTCATTGATTATTTTTTAATTCCTAGTAGCATTTATGTGATGGGCTTTTTCAATAAGAAAAGGTTGTTGATTAGCTTCATTTGATGCTGACTATCTTAATTTTCAGCTTTTCAAATCTTTTTACTGACTGAGCACATTTTGGAGAAATTCCAATGCTATAGTCATTATTTCCTTTGTGTGTCCTACATCACATAAAAGATTTGTTCACTGACTGCTCTTTAGTCCATTGGGGATTCTGCCCTGGTGTGATCCACCTCTATGTGGAGGGTATAAAACCTATGCTCAGCTTCTGAGCTATGATGGTACTGGTCTTGATTTGATATCCTTTGCATTTCCAGAGATAGAATGTCTCTCCCAGCTTGCTCTCCTTGCTGAGTTACCTGGTGAAGTTGTGCTCTGGTCTCCAGAAGCCCTGCTTGCATGAGCCTCAGGAAGCAGATTGCTGGTACTGATGGGTATTGCCCTGTCATCCATATCCCAGCCTATGACAGGCTGGGAGAGTTAGGTCTGTTCAGCCTGCAGAAGGGAAGGCTCCAGGAAGACCTTAGAATAACTTTCCAGTACCTGAAAGTAGCTACAAAAGAGCTGAAGAGGGACTATTTACAAGGGGATGCAGTGATAGGACAAGGGGGAATGCCTTTAAGCTGAAAGAGGGCAGGTTTAAATCAGGTAATAGGAAGAAATTCTTCGCTGTGAAGGTGGTGAGACACTGAAGGAGGTTACCCAGAGAAATTGTTGGTGCCTCCTCCCTAGAAGTATTGAAAGCCAGGCTGGATGGGGCTTTGAGCAACCTGGTCTATTGAAAGGTGTCTCTGCCCATGGCAGGGGGATTGGAACTAGACGATCTTTAAGGTTTCTTCCAACCCAAACCATTCTGTGATTCTGTGTGTTTGATGGTGACTGGGACAGAAGGAAGGAACTATATCTTTCATCTGTGTAAATATGACGTTTTTGAGTGAGATTTCTGTTTTCTATTTGATGACTTATACAAATTCACTGTACTTTTTGTGGCATCAATAGTATGCCATGGGAATTAAAATACTTTTCAAGAATAGTTATTTTCCCTCCTCAATGAACACATCAGGTGGAGGGCTTAAGAGTGGCATCTCGACAGACTAAATAATTGCACGAGGTTTTGAGACATCAGATGAACCTCACTCCCTTCTACTGACATAAAAAAAGCCTATGGTGATCAGTCCAAACCTAGAAAAATTACTTTTAGTTACTTCAGTTAGGGCAGATGAATCTCATACTTTTATAAAGCAAATAGAACACAGATGACTACCTACTTCACTGGGCTGAGAAGCAGCCTTGCAGCCAATTACACTGTCAGTAAAAAAAAATGGTTATTTTTAAACCGTGAACTACATACTTGTGATCTAAAGGATTAGTTTTCAGATAGAATTAGAAAGATGCTACCATGACTATTAATTTGACGCAACTCACGTCTTCTCCCCTTGACTGTCAAAGGTCTGAACTAACAGGGTTTCATAGGACTAAAACAGAGACTAGCTAACTCCTGGGGATGTCAGTGGGACACGCTGCCTTGCAGTCACTCTCGGGAAAAGGCAGTGCTATCACCATTTTTGTACATGCACTAAACTGAAACATAATCATTCTTAAAATACAAAGGCCTTCAACAACTTGTAGATTCTGACACAGCCATGGAAACATTAAAGCCAGACTGCCAGCCTTCAGCACTGCGGATGTGCTAGAACAAACACATGACAACAGGGCAAGGGCACACACACATCATGTAGCTCTGTGTCACGGTGTTCTTTTGCTGGCTTGCGTTCACACTGAGGGGACATGCACAGGCAACTCAGATCTGGAAGGAAATTAATGTTTCTTAGAGCTACGGAAGTATGGAAGTGTCAGAGCTATGGAAGTGGCAGACCTCTCCCTAATAGTCACACCCAAAATAGTTTACCCCCCACATCAAATAGAATGCTTTCTGTTAAGGAGTAAGCAGAGGAATATTAATGGGCCTACCTGTGAAAATAAGAATAGTATCAGAAGAGGACTTTCAAATGTTAAATAAAATTAACAGTCTCTTCAGGACTTGGCTTTTCACTGTAAGAATTTTTAAGATTATGTTTAAATGAGATAATAAAGTGGCTGGAAGAAAAACAAGCTAGCAGCTTTGAAAGAGCTTAATCTTTACATTTCTGTTTTTCCTAGTGGGTAGGTTAGAACTGGAAAGACAGCTCCCTAGTTTCACGTCGGTTTTTAAACTTGTTGTTACAACTCTAGCAATAACTGCTCGTAGTTTTTCGTTGTAAAAATATGTGCTTCTAATGTTTCTAAGCTATAAGTATCAGCTCACATTTACTGGGAGAAATGGTGATTCTGTCATGTCAGGACACTAGATTAATGACAGGTGATATTCAGTCTTCACCATCTACGTCTGTGAAAATAACTTGAAGGTGGAACACACATTTCAGCTTTAAACTAACAGGAACTACGAACAAGCCCTGCTAAGATTATGATTTTCAACTGGTGTTTTTTTCTGTCTTCTCCTAGGACTTACCTCTGCTTTGAAAAATAACTACACACAGTTGGGTTCTTTATATAGCAAATACTTTGTAAGACATGTGTAATGTCTTTATATACGTTCCACATATGTATCTCATTAGAATTTATAAGACCTACTGGTCTTAACAAGATTTCATAAAAGAGCTGAAACAAGCACCTCTGAACATGGAGCACAGCACAGTTCTTGCTTTTTCAAGTGTTCCTGGTTCCTTTTATTTGCAAGAGGGGAAAAAATAATGTTGAGCAAATTACATCTTCGAGATGTAACTTTCCATGGAAAGCAATGGCACTGCACCTGATTTATTACTTTTCAGTAAAAGCACTAAACATACCAATATTAACCCCAAATATTCCAAAATATGGCTAGGCTTCACATCCTGAGCAACCTAAACATGATGCAATTTATTTAAAAAAGCAGCAATAATATTCAGAGGTTTTGTTCTTTGTTTTCTCTCTCAGCTTCTAAGTCCCCCACTGGTCATATTTTCACAGCCATCCTGGCCAGGATGGGAGATAATCTCTCAGGCATATGATAGGTGTGCTCAGAGTCATGTGGTGGGAAATCAGTTGTGCCTTCCCCTTCATTCACACACTCCACCCCCACTCCCCATACATTGCCACTGAAACTGGCTCTGGCTAAAAATATACTTTATTTTAACGAATGAAAGCTCTGATTGTCCTAAAATAACATGAATTCCCATCAGGATCAGGGCACCATTGTGCTAAGTGCTGTACAAACACGAGGAGATAATGGACCTGATTCATCCCTGAATTACTCTGGTTTCCATGGATTTACAGCTGTGCAAGTCAAAGGCAAATGTGATAATGAGCATGCTGCAAGAATGCACAGCTTAGGGCAAGATTCCTTCTGGCCTAAATCCTTTGAAATCTGTGGAATTAAGGCAACAGATGACTTGATGTATATTTTAAGGCTACATCTACTCTCCTGAACTGAATAGGACCAGACCTGGTTCAGTATTGCTGGTAGCTGCCCAGCACTCTCTCCAAGCACTTTAGGAGAAAGCTGAGGCTGTGGACCTGCCAGGCAGCCAGTCTGGGTGAAACGAGGATGCTTTGAAGACTAGGGTAGTTTAACAGGGTGAATCTGGGCAGAACATGCCAGCTGGCCTCAAGGGCAGAGGTTCAGGTCCGGGTACTGATTACTTTACTGGTAGATCTACAACTTGAAAGTCTTGTTTCTACTTGTAAGAGCTGCTGTTCACGTTTAATTTCAGTCCATTATAAATCTTTTACAAAAGAAGAGTATTAAAAAAAACCCAAAACAACCCAACAACGAAAAACAACAAACAACTTATTCCTGTCCCTCTTACATTTTTCCTTAAGTCGCTGCTTGTGTCCCTTGTTCCTTTCGAAGATGTGTTTCGCTGCGGACCAGAGCAGCTGCAGCCTGGCAAAGGAGCTGCATGGCTCCACAGCTGGGCTGCTGCTGCCGGGCATGGCTCAGAGCATGCAGCAGCACCAGGCAGCACCAAGGCACCAGACACTTGCCTGCTGCTGCTGCAGCTCCCCTCAGAAAATCCAGGCTTGGTTTGCCATGGTTTTGGGATCTATTTCTGTTGTTTACCCTGCTGCCTTTACAACACCTTCCCAATGTTTCATAGTCACTGGCAGGTCCTCGCCCTGCCCCAATCTCACAGTTTTTTCCCTTAAGATCATATCTCACCCCAGTACAGTCAGATCATCACTTAGCACAGGTTTACAGGGCACTTAAGCAGCTAAACCCTGGCATAGGATCCAGTGATATTACATAGTAACTCCCATTTCAACACCTATTTGTGCAGTTACTTCTCCTTCTGTCTCAAACCATGTCCCCATGCTCTTCAGGCAAATGTAATTCATCAGTGGAATGAGTTTGTCAAGCTCAGTCTGATGCAGGTTTCTTTAACAGCTTCACACAGGCGGTCTTGTACTTTTCTCCATCACACAAAAGGTGAATGGAAAGACTCTCCATCCACCAGAAAAATGCTCACTTGGTCCATGGCATTGTTCATTTTACAGTAGGAGAAACAGAGAAAAGGAAAGTCCTAAATCTGATTTTGTTTTGACAATTCAATCATTAATATTACATTTCAGATTAGGATGTCTATAAGCATTTAGAATGCATTTTAGACATGGTAAAAGCCTTTTGACAATTAATGCTGTTTAGATGTTTTGAAACTATCTTATCCTTGAAAAAATACCCTAACTTGGTCTCAAGGACTATACCATAAATAAAAGTACGAAGAGACTAATTTCTGATAGAGACAATGGATATAACACATGCACATCTGCATGGCATAATGCCCCCAAAAGAGGCTGGTTGAACACATACTGCCTGATGTGAATGTCCTGTGTCCCTGTGCCACGTCTGGGTAATTTCTGGGAAAACACCAGGGCAAACTTGCTTCAGGGAATCTGCCAACTATTTAACAGCATGGATAATAATGTGCCAGTGCTGTTCTGTTTAATTTACTAATATAATACAGCCAGTGAAAGCAGAACTGAGCCAACACAGGCCTTTGTGAAAACCCCTGATAGACTGGGGAGAGGCTTCCAAGTGTGAACAAGCTGGTCAGAACCTGCTCACACTTCTTTTCCTCAGGCTGGAAATAAGATCTCCACAGGCATCTGAGAATTTTTCTTCGTAGACATTTGAGACTTTTTCTGTAGTTTTGTTGCAGAAATTTTGTGCTGTTTCAGAAATTCATATCCAGTTTTAATCCTGCTGTTATTCCTGCAGGAGAGAGCAAAGTGGCACAGGTCCAGGGAGCAGGTTCATGCAACACATGAGTAAATTCTTCCCATGTAAAAAGGGTACGGTACTTGGAAAATGTAGATGAACAAATATAGAAAGGAGATATAAATCTATGCCTTTACTTCTGTCTTGGTTTGAAATACAGGGGTCTACTAAGGAAGGCAAGAGCCTCCCTTGGAATGAAAAATGTAACCCCCTTCCCTCCAAATTATTATAATTTTGAAATTAAGGGGCTTTCAGGCAAAGATATGAGGAATAGGAATAACAGTTCTTT